>SNQJ01S0108994.1:15813-29313 GCA_010110895.2 Picea sitchensis
ATGGGATCAATATCCTTATGGCTATGCTTCCTTCCAGTGGTTAGACTGAATGAAGGAGGTGTGGGCCCATAACATGTTAGAATATGAATGGATGTGCTCGTTTTACCATCGACAATATCACTATTGCCACCCAACCATAGGCCAAAGCCACCCTCCGAGCACCTTAACCTTGACATAGAATCATTCTGGAAGCAAACCCTAGGCCAAATAGTCAAACAAAGGGTAGCGCACCTTTCTCCAAGGATAGCACACCAAACAAGAGTTGATCAGATAGTCCAAACCATAACCAAGAGATAGTCCAAGCCAAAACCAAAATCTGCTAGCTGCAGCAGCTGCAACGGTAGCTCTTCTCCAAACTTGCACACAACTGGGCAACTACAGTGCGCACAAGTGTTTCTTCTACAGTTCTGAGAATGCCTGCCAGAATGAAGACTGGCCTCATGTATTTATACTAATTCTGGCTAACTGCTTGGGCCGACTTCTCACTCTAGGTACCTATTAATTCAGTGTATATTATTTCTTCTGGCCGAATTCTTCTCTTGGAGGCTAATAACCTAATACAAATTATCCTCTTGAGTTGACTTGTCTTCTAGGGTTATTAGCCAACTCATTAGGGTTTCTTCTTGCTTCCCGAAACATTTTATTCTTGTCAGGTTTACACGTGGAGGTAAATACCTCCCACGGCTACCACAATATCAACAGTCACGATATTTAAATCATGCTCTTGGATCTTGGCAAGACAATGTGCAAGCTTTCTTGAAAGATAAGTCTGTGAGAGAAAAAGATTGACAGCAGGTAAAGGGACCTTTACCAACGTATGCTTACCTAAGATGTAGTGGCGAAACTTTTCAACAGCCTTAACAAGAGCAAAATCATGTTTCTCAATAAAAGAATATTTAAATTCGTCATCAGACAAACGTTGACTCATATAAGCCACTGGTTTTTCGTTTCCTTGGTCATCGTTTTGCATGAGGATAGCAGAAAATGCATCCTTGGTGGCATTATTATATATCGTGAATTCCTTCTCAAAATTTGGCTTCACCAAAACCAATGCGGAATTGATTGCTTCCTTAATCCCTTCAAAAGCATTTTCGACATCATCTGTCCAAGAAAAAGAATGATCTTGCTTAAGCAGATTATGAATTGGCTTGACCGTCACAACAAAATATGGAACAAACCTATGGACAAAGTTAATAACCCCCATAAAAGCTTGAACTTCTTTCTTGGAAGTGGGAGCAGGAAGATTAAGGATAGAAACAATCCTTTCAGTATCATTGCTTATTCCTGAATTGGAGATGATGTGCCCAAGGAGCTTTCCCTTGGGAACGCCAAAAACGGACTTGGAAGGATTTAGAGAAATGCCAAATTTCCTACATCGCATGAGAATTTTCCTCAGATGACCAAAATGATCCGATCGTATTTTAGAGTATACTGTTAAGTCATCAAGGTAGATCTGAATGATCTTACCGATCAAATCGTCAAAAGCTATTTGCATAGCTCTTTAAAAGGTGGCACCTGCATTAGATAAGCCAAAAGGAATATGTTCATAAGCAAAGGTACCCCAATGAGTAATAAAGGTGGTTTTATATTTATCTGCCATTTTTACCTTGATTTGATTGTAACCGGAAAACCCGTCAAGTAAGGACATCATTTGTGACCCTGCCACTTGCTGCAAAATCATTTCCATGTTAGGGAGAGGGAAGTGATCTTTTATACTAGCTCAATTTAATGCGCGAAAATCAACGCACAATTTGATTTGACCAGTTGTTTTTCGAACAAGAACCAGATTTGAAACCCATTCAGAATACTTGATCGGAAAGATGACTCCAACCTTCAGAGTTTTTCCAACTCCTTTCAAATAGTTGTTTCTAGCGTAGGGTTGATAGGTCTTTGTTTTTGCCTGATTGGTTTTACGCCTTCCTGAATGGGGATGGCATGTTGTATAAGACCAGGATCAAAACCATGAAAATCCTCATAAGACCAAGCAAAAACATCTTGAAATTCACCAAGCAGCTTGGAAAAATTCACTTTCTCTTCATCTGAACATTTGGCACCTATTTTAACATTCTTTGGAGTCTCGAGTGTCCCAATGTTCAAGGAGATGGTTTCACCCACCTTCCTTTTCGATTCCTCTTTTTTCTATTCCTCCTTGTTGCCTACATCACTCGAAGAAAATGAACTTTCTAGAGGAGTCAAGCCTTTAGGAATCTTGTTATATTCTATGGATATAATCTCCTTATGCTTAAAAGGTTCATTTTGGATAAAAGTACAAATGCTCTCATCGTTAGGGAAGACCTGCCAAGATTCTATATTGTCGGGAATATGTGGACGATACAGAGATTGGAAGGTACAATCAAGTCTATGTGGCAGAAGTTTTCGATTTGGAGAGGCTGCAAAAACAACTAATAGATCAACCATAGAGTTTAACTCCCTCTTAACATGAGTGATGTTGAAAGATAAAAGGTTCGAGATAAGCGCCCAAATAGTTTGGGTGTATCATTTCATCAACTCGTTGCTAGGCAAGTAAATTTTACATATAAGATTTACAACAAGCTTGGAATCCCCAAAAACTGAAAGGTGACCGTAGCCAAGATTATAGGCGTTCTCAATGCCTAATAACAAGGCTTTGAATTCAGTGACATTGTTAGTACAAGCGAACTCCAACCAGTAAGAAAAGTTATGGATTTTTCCTACAGAAGAAATCAAGATAATGCCAGCTCTGTTACCTTCATTAGAGCATGAACCATCAAAGTGAATGTGCCACATGCCATCATCTAAATCAATTTGTTCTATGGGAATGTTATCCTCCTCAGAAAAGATGGAATACACTCCTAGGTCCTCTTCGATGTAGTTTACGTTAGGCTGTGGGACACTCTCTATGTAAGGTGATATCCTTCCTTCTCTATACTATAATGTTTTTTTTCGTTCCGAGGAACGGATAAATGTGTTTCGTCGAGTGAGAGGTATCCACTCGTTAATGCTTTCCAATCTCTTCCTAAGATGATTGAGTAATTTCTTATTGGCATATCGATTACCTGAATGTTGAGGGTTGTCCTTATTTCAGGATGAGCACACAAAACTAAAGTCACATCTTTAATCTCACCTATGGTCTTTTGTTGTAGACTATTATAGGAGATCATGCTTCTGGCGTTTTCATTTGTACAAGTCAAGCCTAGCTCTTCCATAATAATCTTCGACATCACACTTGGGCCTGAACTGCCATCAATGAGGCAACAATGGACAATCTTATCCATAATCTTTATAGAAATATAAAAAAGGGGATTTTTTACAGGGCATCTAAAGTTGTGTACACCTACTTTATTTATAGAAGAATCCTCTTCGTTTACCTCTTCGGAAATATTGGCTACAACGGAAGCTTTTCCTTCCATGAATTGTTTCAGATGTATCTGTTGTTCAGGGGACAACCATGTCTAGAAGGGTTGCATCTACTTTGATGTTGGCCAACTGATTCAAGATATTATATTTGGAAGAGGGGAGAGGGGGAGTGATTCCTTGGCTCTCGGGAACTTTAGGAACCTGAACAGTAGAAGCAGGTGAAGATGAGCTCGGGCTAGATGAACTGTGGGGAGGATCAAATTTTCCCTTGGGAGCATAAGCTTTGTTCCTAGTGTTGATGACCATGACATCTTCTGGCTCTGCAAAATCTAGGACATCGATAGTATATTTTGGTCTTTTACCAAAGATCTTATCTCTGGCACTCTTCTTTACCTCACATGTGGTTTTCTCGTGGTGTTCCTCGCAGAAGTTACACCAACTTCGAGGCAAGATAGTTCTAGGTTGAAAATTGTTTTCAACCAGATTTCTAAAGGGAGGCGCAGAAGAGGATGAAGCCCCAGGGGTGAGAGGGGAGACAGTTCATTTCCTCTCATACACTATCATATGATTGTTCATGTCTTGTACAAGCTGTAAAAGGGTGGACATGTCTGTCTATCTAACTGATTCTCCCTGGGGGAGACCAGTTCTTTCAAGTTGTTCTTCATACTCCGAACAAGCATGCAGAGCGGAACCGAGATTATCAATGGATTTTTCCTCAAGCCTATGACAGTGGGGGGAAGGTAATGCATTATAGTAACGCATGAAAATGGCTTGGTTCTAAGGTCGAATGAGTTCGGGGATTTGGTTATATAACTTGGTGAAATGCAAGTTGAAGGACTTGATGGTCTCACCATCCTTATAAGTAACGTTATTGTATTCCCTTAACTTCTCGACTGGAATTTTGGATTGCCCATAAGTGGATCTGAACCAATAAATTAACTCCTCCCAAGTAGACAAAATCTTAGGAGGAAGGTCAAAGAAGTTGACCGCAACCTTTCCTTCCAAGGAATTTACGAATAAGCACATGCAAGTATCATTGTCATTGGCCCCTATGTTATGACAAGCATTAGAAAATGCCACCAAGGGTTCGTTTGTAGTGACAGTGTTATTTCGTGAAAACCTAGGAAGATGCTCTTTAAATGTAGGAAGTGGACGAGTAGCAGGTGCTAGGTTAAGAGGAGAGGACAAATGCCACGGTGTGGTTGTGGCGTCTTCTTCGAACTGAAAAGCCCATACTTTTTAATGACTTTGGTGGGATTTGTGGTAGATTGGATAGAGATATGGTGGCTATATAAGCTACCAATCACTGATGACGATGAAGACTGAGAAGATGGAGCACTTCCAGTGCCACCAGAGCCACCACTAGATGCCATCTTGTGTATGTTAGATGAGGGAAAGAAAGACAAACTGGATGAATCAGACAAAGTTCTCTTTAGAGCACCTTGATGGGCAGATAACACAACATTCCTTCTTCTTATTTCAGCAATAGGATTGATTTTAAGTGACAAGCCTCTTCTTCTTCTAGAAGCGCGATAGTCTAAGGACATGAAAGAAAGGCCAAAACTGAAGAAACAAAAAGGTTACTGCTGATTTTTGGGCTGTCTACATCTAGCTTCCAATCGTTCTTGGGCACTAATATCTCGCTCAATTGCTTCCCATGAATGGTTAAGCTCAGCACGGGTATTGGCAGTGTCTAAAATGGTATTAAACATATTCAAAGCAATGTTGGTCTGATCTTGAAGACCGGGCTCAATATTGAGTTGTCTTACAACAAGCATAGTCATTAAGAAATAAAACTATCAAAGAATCAATATCAGAAAAATAGATGTATCAATGAAAATCGAGTATAAAATTTAACCAGAGAGATATCGAAGATCTCCCCAGTATGGTCGCCAAATAAATGTTGAGGAAAATATATGAAATGATCTTACTCAAGCATTTTCAGATTCTGCTTGGCTAAGCTAAAATAGACGAGAATATCACCTTATGTTTATAGCTGACAAAAATAACAACCTAACTCACAAGTATTAATTACAAGTGCTTATGCTAGTCTTTTATAATTAAAAAGCTTGCTGAAATTCACTTTTTATATGATTTTTTTAATATAACAGTTGCTGAAATAAATGTAGATACAGAAGTAAATACACCAAGATGATAATCAAGACAGATGAGACATAAATAAATCATTTATTTCATTCCAATTCACCAAAGAGACACTCTCTTTACAAGATTTCATGCAGAAATTTAGGACCAAAGTCAAACTTAGACATCCTCAATGGAACATACAAAAGGACCTCTGACAGAAAATCAAAAACTGAACTCTAAAAGCTGGATCAGCTTGCCACAGATTGTTGCCCACTCTACTCTGCACAATAGCCTTTGTCAGTGATGAAAACCAATTCACAAACAGACAAGTCTACTCGGACTATCAAAGATAGATCAACACCTCTGAAAAACAAGTGTCTGAATGATGTAATTCAACCCTGAATCTTGTTGTCTACAATAAAACCCTGCTATCATAAAAAAGAATTAGGCTTGGAATAAATTAAGGAATGAATAAAAACTGAACTATCTCAACATAAACTCAAAGAGCAAACCTTAGTATGATTCTCCTTCTATCCTCTTCTTGTTCATCCATTTCCTTTTGCCTTTAAGCAAATTAGAGTTGATTGAAGTAGTTGAACCACCTCATTAGTTAAGTTAATTAAAAGACTCAACCAACTTTTTAGTTAGGGGGAAAAGTCATAATCATAATAAGGGTTGTGAATAAATAATAGCTAGTAGGTGGGACCCCTTGTGACTCCCTTTAGCTCTTAACAATCATAACATACTAGTTAATTAAGCAAAACACCCCTCCTTGTGACTCCCATCATCATATTTACATTTGACAATTTATCTCAATAATATCTGCAATTATTTCCAAAATATATTACCAACATATTCAAAAGCATGCCATACGAAAAACTAAATTCAACTGTCATCAATAATAAAACAACTTAAAATCCATATTTTCCAGTTTGTGAGGCAATCTTTCCCTTGTTGATGCTATCATCTTTTAGTCCTTTTGAACCTGCCTTAGGCTGTGTGGAATCCTTAAGCCTCATCTTGTTGATCATATGAGAGCAATCGTCCTTCCAATGCATGTGGGAGGACACGGATTTATTAGAATTATCTGAAGATTCGAGAGGGGCGGTAGCGACTTTTCCTTTGTCAGGGGCATAGTGGGCCCCGGTTTTCAGCGTTTTATTTGAATAACTCATTCCTGTAGGCACAATTGATTAGCAAATAGCTCATTTAACAACCATACATGACAACTCTTTTAAAAATATGAAATAGATTTTGGCTCAGCAGCATATCATACTCATGCAATCCAATCCATATGAATTGTTTAACTGTTATCGATGAGCAGGGGGTGAACAAAAGGTTATGGGATATGCGAGGGGTTTGTATTGAACGAAAAATGATAAAATGAGGGGGAGACGAAACATGATTACTGCTCAAAGATAACATCAATCCACTGTAACGCAAACTAAAGAAAATATCACTGTGATCCAACCAAGAAACTGTGACTCCAAACTGCTTTATTACAAAATTCTTCTTAACTGTAATTAAATTTTAGAACAAGGAGTGAAAATGAATATGGGAAGGCGATGGGGTTTTAATTAGCGAAAAGCGAAATAATGGTGGGGAAAGAGAGCGGGTATTGTTCGTAAAATTAATTAAGTAATCCATAAAACCATTCTGTAAAAGAAATAACACCAACCAAATGACCACTATGACCCCAAAAAACAACCACTATGTAAGTTCAAACAATTTTGTGCATCAACTTGCTCATTGTTCATAATCAAATATTTAACACATTGTCATCAAAAAAGACAATATGCATTCCACAACAATTTGTAGAAGAGCTCTACTTTTCTCATTTATCCATTTAACATTTTAAGCAATTTCCAAATGAATACACAGTCAATTACTTCCGCTCTGTTCAGCGCCAACTCATCAACCATTGCCAATAAATACAGACATAAAAACCGTGCTCGATTCTGTCTTTTAACTTATTAAATAATTAAATCGTAATGAGGTTATACTGTCACAGCACCCGTGCTTAAAAATGCATGATATTCATTAAACATACATAGTGGATAGTCAACACAATGATCCATATTTAACCTGCAAAGATCCCGACTTGTCATTTAACACAGATAACAATCGCCACTTCAACTCACGCTATGCTATGAAATACACAACCATTCGACAAAACGCAATCGCATTTCTGTGACTGTACAGGTCCAAATTTTTTGACTCTAAACATTCAAAATGTTGGGCTATCCATCGAACATGAGGCAGCAACAGCATACACGATTTCATAACGCAAATAATCAAATCGCAACCAAGCCATGATTTAAAACTCTGTGATTATCTCTGAGGGTGCAACCAAAAAAATATTCATAGCATACACATTGGATGGCCATACCATAAACCCACGATTGCAATGCTCCCATGGCAATTAAACACTTTGTCATAATAATCAACAACCAGAGCTAGCATGTTGCAAGAACGCCACACATACCCACGCATCAACATGAAGCGACGTTGTGACTTACTCAGTTAAAAACAGTGTTGGGTTATCAATTCATTAAACACAAGGACAATGACTGTGTATTTGATTTATCCAATTAACCATGTTGAGCTTATCCATTCAATTAAAATAACAATGCAGTAACTAGATACCTAAACCAACACCATTGTCAGATAATCAACGGACGAACCAGTAATCAATTATGTCGACAATACACACCAATCCATGACAACCAGTAATATACCCGACAAGCCACAATGATTTTCTCTATCAACCCTCGAACTTGGGGAGTCAAGGGATTGCTTTGTGGACCCACACAAGGAGGCTAGAGTCGACTCCTTTCAATGGTGAAAACCTCCGAGACCAACGGTGCACACACAGAGAAAACCACAATTCACTTTGTGGACAAGGTGACATATCCCGTGACAAGGGACAGACGAGCAAGGCTCCATTTTGGCCTTGTAATGATATTTAACACACGTAGGGTATAGCCCTTGTGGCTCTTCCGGCCAACCAACTACAACGCTGATGTGAAAACAGAGCCGATATGAAGCAATATAACCCACTGTGCGACCATTAGTAGCATGAATAACCCAATACCCAAGTGAACAATGCGCAATGACACAAAGCGCTTCCAACCCATTAAACCCCATAAAAGCCAAAGACTGGGTATGGTGATACGAATGTGTGAAGGCAGCCAGCCAATCAAGACCAAACGAAACCCTCCAACTAAAACTAGCAAGGATGACAGAAAGCCTTTATCGCTGCTAACACTCAGGACGACCAAGAACATTGTGACTTCAAACATTATTGCAGAAAAAGCCATCAACGATTCATTCCAAAAAAATCACAATTTCACATAGTTGCCATACTTAAGGAAAGCACAAACCAATACATCCGAGCCAATATCTATTTCATAACCAGAGCAGACTCATGGATGGCAAAAAAAAGCATACATGTAATCAAAAACACCTTAAAACATGAGTTGGTCGAGCGGTTCTCCCTCTGCTTGAAAGTCATAGCCTAACCACAGCAAAACTCAGTTGAACAATAGCTTGACTAGGGTGGCAGCAAGTGGAAGGAGTAGGAGTGACGTGCAGTAAATGCACATCACCTCCATGCTCAAACTCATTCAATTCCCTAGTACATGCCAGCCACTAATCCATTAATTCATCCAATTGAACCATGCATTGAAACCAACACCCCTTAATTGCCAAGAGCGCCACCCACATCACATATTACCATTTCCAACTATACAGTAATGCATGTCAACTATGTTTCCATGTAACTCAATAAATCGCATGGCTATCATATGTTAGCTAAGATTTACCACGATCCTTTTAATGCATATAGTGTAATATGTTAGTATAGAATAGTTTCTTCCTTTTGCATTTTTGTTTACATTGCTTTATCTCCTTTTAATTTTCCTTCTTTGTTGTTACTAACATGTACCTGTTGCAGGTGTCACAAGTAATAGATCCAAGAATAGACAACAATGGTAACCATGAATATCATAGGCCGTTGTAACATAAAACTTGAGCCTGGAGCAGCAGAAAAAACATATAACACACCTGATCCATCATCCAATAAAAACAAGATATCATCAACCATGTAAGCAGTGTCAAACAGTAGCATAACATCAAATAAGAACCAGATCTGATCTCCAATCTACAAAGGGTCCCACCTACTAGTATTATTTAGCTTCATAATAATAGGCTTTAGCAACACTTTGCAGGCAAAAAACTTCGTTGCGATTTTAATCGTCAACAGTGGTGTACTACTATGGATAGACACAGTTGTGTTCTATTGGATGGTGTTGTAGCAATTGCGTGCTATTATCTTATTGCAATGGAGACTACCACTACTATTGGAGATGATTCACAACTATATGGATAGTCAATGTGTTGGTGGACAGACATTCTCCCTATGGAGAATGGTCCAGGTTGATAGATTGTTGCTGCATCATGCACTGGTATTTTTCTAAGGCACAGGTTGTGGCCCAATTAGGAAACTAGTTTAGGACCGATATTCTCCTGAGGCACAATTATTGGCCCAATCAGGTTGAATAGTCCACCCCTTAAGGACTTGACGTTCCGATTAGGGTGGTTGATACGAGATCGATATTTTCTAAGGCATATAGGTAGAGATGGATCTCTATGGTACATATGACCAGTTTATAAAATAGTTCGAGACTAACATTCCTGTAGGAATGGTCTTTGTAGCCCATGGTGTGGCTTTCAACATCTGTTGGGACAGTGATTCTTCTAGGACATATGTTCAAGTTAGAAGAATGGTCCTGGTATCACTTTGCTAAGTGAGTGACTTATTCAGCATCATAATCGATTACTCAGATGGAGTATGGCGTCGAGAGATAACGTAGTTGATGCTATCAAATGATATTAATAGTGGTGATGTTGCTCGTGAGTTTATCTACGTGATCATGAGATAGCATGTGTGGCTATGATGATGCTACCAGTTAAATGGTATGTTTGTGCTCAAGACCATTGCCTTTAATACCTACCTAGCTAGGAGGGAGTGTTGATATTATGGTAGTTGCGGGAGGTATTAACCTCTACGCATAACCTTTGACAAAACTAGAATATTCCAAGCAAGAAAAACCCTAAACATATGTGTAGAAACCCTAGAAGACATGTCGGTTCAATAAAAGAATTAATAATCAAGTGTTAACCTCTAAAAGAAGTCAGTCTAGACAGGTGACAAAGAGCACTATAAATAAGAGGGCACTTGAACTCATTTGTTCATTCACTCTCTCATAGCGCACACAGACTAGGAGTGCACAAGTTTTGGAGAGGGAGTGCAACCGCAGCTACTGCACCTGGGATTTTGGCTTTTGGTTATGGTTTGGACTCTTTGCTTGGTACACTAGCCTTGGAGAGAGATATGCTATCTTGGTTGGCTATTGGTTTTAAGGTTTGCTTTTGAAATTACTCTATTTGCCAAGGTTAAAGGTGCTCAAGGGTGGCTTCATGCCTATGGTTGGGTGACAATATTGCTATATTATCTATAGAAAAACGAGCACATCTCTTTTATTCTAACAGCATGAACTTCATCTTTATGCATATTATTGAAGTTTCCAATGGTTTAATACTTGTGTAATTATAGATTTGGTTTTCAGCCATCTACCTCTTTATGTTTTGATAATTGCAAGCACTTATTTCTCTTACTGATTTGACATGATTTAATACTCATGAGTTAACATTTTCATTATTTTCCCTCTAAAATTATAGAGAGCTAGGGAATTGTACTAACCTTGTGATAAAACTATGGAAGGTACATGAACTTCATATTTATGCATATTATTTATGAATTGTACTAACCTTGTGATAAAACTATGGAAGGTACATGAACTTCATATTTATGCATATTATTTAAGTTTCCAATAGTTCAATAGTTGTGTAATTGTAGATTTGGTTTTCAGCCATCTACGTCTTCATGTTTTGGTAATTGCAAGCACTTATTAGTCTTGTTGATTTGACATGATTTAAGACTCATTTGTTAAGTGATTTAACATTTACATTGAAATAGATATAACAGATTTATTGTTGTATTTACAACTGTCATAAGTGATTTTCGGATTGTTATATGCAGTGTCTACTGCTGTTGTTGTACTTATATCTCATAACAGCCCTAAATTGAAAGTTATCTAGAAAACCTCTTGTTAAAAGGTGAAATTCCTGTTTTGCATTATCCTTATTTGCCCAAAAAATTCTACAACAATGGCATAGCATGGGTGTTGTTTTGTTTCCTTCAGTGAGTTGCATTTAGCTCAAAAAGGGGAGTTACTTATAAAAATTCTGTTGGTCAAATAATTGTTCATTACATGATAACAAAGTTAAAAGAAATTTTTAACCCACTGTCTAAAACGTGTCTTGAGCAGTATTAGACTTCAATATATTAAATAATTGTTCATTACATGATAACAAAGTTAAAAGAAATTTTTAACCCACTGTCTAAAACGTGTCTTGAGCAGTATTAGACTTCAATGTCATCAAACGTTTCCTAAAGATATAGAAAGACTATGACCCAAGGAGACAGACACTCAAAGAGTTCACTAAATTCAATAATAAACATAATAAGGCTTTTTTTTCACACAATTAGATAGAGACATAATATGGCCTTTTTTCCACACAATTAGATTATGTTATGGAGCTTCATAACTTCTTCCAGGCAAATAGTTTAATTTAAATAGATTTCTTCAATGCTTTATTTGGGGCTTCACACGGATTTCCAGCTACAATATTAGCAATATATTTCATTAATTTATCAAGAGTGAAAAATCTTCACTTAAATAAATTATTTTTCTGGTTAAAAGTGTCTGGAAGTTGATTTGTATGTCAGAAGTTACTCTTATTGTCATCCCAATTAATTTGTATGTCAGAAGTTGGCTCTTATTGTCATCCCAATTGCAGACATACATATTAAAGATTTTTTCTATAATTGCTGAAAGCAAAATAATCACGTATATTCATCTAGAAAATATAATAATTGAGGGGCCGTGCAGCAGATACTTGCAACCATAAAAACACAACAAAATGCACCAAATGCCTTGAAAAAGTCTAAATTTAACATGAGATATAGACATTACAGAAGACAGCCGAGAAAAAGTCCCATAAGGAGTTGGCTTTTAATAAAAGATCACATTTACCACAGTTCCATAAATTATTTTTCTGGTTAAAAGTGTCTCTGGAAGCTAATTTGTATGTCAGAAGTTGCTCTTATTGTCATCCCATTTGCAGACATGCATATTAAAGATTTTTTCTATAATTGCTGAAAGCAAAATAATCACGTAATCACGTATATTCATCTAGAAAATATAATAATTGAGAGGGGCCGTGCAGCAGTAGATACTTGCAACCATAAAAACGCAACAAAATGCACCAAATGCATTGAAAAAGTCTAAATTTAACATGAGATATAGACATTACATAAGACAGCCGAGAAAAAGTCCCATAAGGAGTTGGCTTTTGATTAAAGGTCACATTTACCACAGTTCCATAAATTATTTTTCTGGTTAAAAGTGTCTCTGGAAGTTAATTTGTATGTCAGAAGTTGCTCTTATTGTCATCCCATTTGCAGACATGCATATTAAAGATTTTTTATATAATTGCTTAAAGCAAAATAATCACGTATATTCATCTAGAAAATATAATAATTGAGGGGCCGTGCAGCAGCAGATACTTGCAACCATAAAAACACAACAAAATGCACCAAATGCATTGAAAAAGTCTAAATTTTACATGAGATATAGACATTACAGAAGACAGCCGAGAAAAAGTCCCAAAAGGAGTTGGCTTTTAATAAAAGATCACATTTACCACAGTTCCAGTAAATTTTGATTATGGTAAAACAATAGTGAAATTTTACTGATGCCGGCAAAACAACTGGATAATTTGTTTAATTTTACTAATTTTGACCCAACTTGGCTGCTATACATTTTGCAAGTACCATATTCATGCTGACCATAGAAAAATCTAAGACAGGCTTGCATACATGATTCTTACCTTAAACCTTTGTTTTCCTACATTTGCGCCAGATCACTTTTGGTAGTAAATTCTCCCCAGCGT
>SNQJ01S0108995.1:8186-22518 GCA_010110895.2 Picea sitchensis
CATATACAACAATAGTCTACAATCACAATATTTCACTTGTGGAATCATTAATTTATCATCTGTCACTATAAAACATTTCAGAGTTGTATATGTAACAATACATATTATTTCATGCATGTAAACCAAAACCAAAATGTGTATTATCATCCTACACCAAATTTTTGGGACACAACAACATATATACAACCTTCATTTTTCCCTAACAGGGTGTGCATTTTCCTCAATGTCATGTTTTCATGAAATTTCATAAGAGAAGTTTTCATAATGTGTGTAATTAATCTAAAGATGTGAATTTCCCTTAAGATTATGATTTCAGGAATATATAATGCAAATCCAAACACAAGGATTTCATTTTTCACTCCAAGATATGTTCAAAATTCATATACAACAACAGTCCATAACCACAATATTTCACTCATGGAATAATTAATCTATCACCTATCAATATAAAGAATTTCACAGTTGCATATGTAACAATACATATCAATTCATGCGTGTAACCCTAAAACAAAATATATATTTCACCTTACACCAAATTCCGTGGACACAACAACATATATATAACGTGCCTTTTTCCCTAACAGGGCACAATTTCCCTTACACCAATTGTGATTTCAAGAATTTATCATGCAAATCCTAATACAAGGCTTGCATTTTCCACTCAAGGGAATGCATTTTACAAAATGCTTCGTTTTCAAGCAGAAAACATATAATTTCCATTTTTTAGCGTGCTTTTTATTCTTAAGGAATACATATCTCAAATTAAGGAATGCATTACTTAATGTCCTATATATACATTATCTCATCATACAAAATGCACCATAGGGCGTGTATTTCCCTTAATATGGAATGCATTTTAAGAAGGCCAATTCAATCAGTTTTCCCTTTTTGTCCTACAAGACAATTTTTCGTCTTTTGCACAAGGGTTTTAAGTTTCCAATTGCAAAAACTAAGATATATATAGATGTACAACTTTTATACTACTATGTATCTTGTAATATTTCCTATAATATTGACCTATTCATTCTATAAGACAAGTTTTGGTCTTTTTGCAGAACAAAGAGTTTTATTTCTCTAAATTCATAAGAAAAGGTATATGTAGATGTAAAAAGATAAATAAAAAACTCTCTACCAACTTGAATCAATCAATTTGGAGGTGAAAAAGCTCTATATTTTCTATGATTTATTCTCTATAAAGTAGTTTTTTATATGGTTTAATTATGTGTTGTTAATTTTGATGCCATTTTATATGTATCGTTGGTTGGTTAGAAGTCACTAAACTTGATTCCTATCATAACCCACCATCCTCTAATTCATCAAAATGCCATGAATCTTTGTGCATCCAAATCATCATTTTTGGAGTGTAAATGCACTCCTAATTGTAAAAACATGTCAAAATTGTTGTAATCAACAATTTACAACTCAAATATTAAATTATGGAGGCTTATCCAATTTTGGGGGTGCACTTTCCTATAGCAAAAATTAAAAAATTGCCCCTTTGGTTTTATAAGGAAATTTTTAACCTTTATGCACATTAGCTAGGTGTTTTTCTGGAAATTCCAATATAAGTCTATATTCAGGTGTCAAATCACAAATTATACAATCTTCAAGTTGAACCACTCAATTTGGGTCAACATTGAGATTAGGGTGTGCATTTTATTCTAAGGCAGTTTTGACTTCAAATTTACTTGAAATCCCAAATCTAGGTGTATGAAAACAACCTATCATGTTCTTAAATTACACTTTACATGACATCCATAAATGTTCCATATATAGAACTCCATGTTAAAACTTATAAAAAAAATTGTGGAGTTGTTAACAATTTGGTTGTCATTGATGTCAACCTTGATAAATAGGTGAAGTATCATTGATTGATTGGAATTTGGTTTGAGAAGAATTGTCAATATTGGACATATTGTTATGAAACTGACTTTAATGTCAAGCATTGTCAATATTGGACATAATGTTGTGAAGGTTGGACATGATGTTATGAAAGTGACTTAAATGTCAAGCATTGTCAGTATTGGACATAATGTTATGAAGGTGACTTGAATGTCAAGCATTGTTAATATTGGACTTAATGTTATGGAGGTGACTTGAGTATTAGTAGAAAGATAATATTTACTAATATATTGTATGATCTTGATACACCCATCTTATATTGTATAAGGTTGAGATTGTGTCATTAACATCCCATGCACACAAGAAGAAGCTGTGAAGAAACTGTCCAGATAAAAAGGGTAAATGGATAATCCAATATGGATCCATATAAATAAGAGTCCAGACATGAGATAGAATTTCAAATGTGGATGTTTGGTGAGGAAGCGTTGGCACCATTGAGTCAAAAGTCAAGTTGATTCTGTCAGAAAAGTGGGTGTGCTCATTTCACAATAGACAAAATAGCAATATTGTCACCCAACCATAGGCCGAAGCCACCCCCGAGAACCTTAAACTTGATAGAGAGAATAATTCTAGAAGCAAACCCTAGAACCAAATAGCCAATCAAGGTAGCGTACCTCTCTCCAGGGCTAGTGCACCAAGCAAGAATAATCAAAGACTAGGAAGAAAGTCCAAACCATAACCAAGAGAAAGTCCAAGCCAAAACCAAAATTTTCCAGTTGGCTGCAACTCCTCTCCAAACTTGTGCATTACTGGCCTTATGCAGTTGTGAGAGATGAGGTGACAAATAATCCTTAATTCCCTCTTATTTATAGTCTTCCAAGCGATCTAACTAGGGTGACTTCTACTTCTGGAGGCTAATAATTCAATAATAAATATTCTCTTGAGACGACTTTCCCCCTATGATTATTAGTCATGCTTTGGGGTTTCTTCTTGCTTCTCAGAATATTCTATTCTTGTCAGGGTTACACGTGGAGGTTAATACCTCCCACAACTACTATAATATCAACACTTCCTCCTAGATAGGGAGGTATTGAAAGCAATGGTATTGACCACAAACATACCATTCATTTGGTAGCATCATCATAGCCATACATGATATCTCATGATTAGATCATGAGCACCATCATCACTATCAATATCATCTGATAGCATCAACTACATCATCTCTCAAAGCCATACTACATCTGAGTAATTAGGCATGATGATAAATAAGTCACTCACTCCACAGAGTGATACAAGAACCATTCTTCTAATCCTAACATATGTCCTAGAAGAATATCTATTCCAACATATGCTAGAAGCGATTCCATGGGATACAAGGAATATTCTTCTAATCTAGACATACATCCTAGAAGAATAAATGTCATGGACCATTTTCCGTCTGTTTAATGTCTGTCCATCAACATACTGACTATCCATCTAGTTGATAATCATGTTCAACACTATTGATAGTCTACATGGAAATTAGAACAGTGTAATTCAATAGAACACAAATGTTTCTATCCATAGTAGTACACAACTACTATCCAGTGGTACATAACCACACCAAGTAGCACATAACTACTTAATCAATGGCACATAGTTACAACCACTGGAACACATCCACCACAGTAGGATACATCTATTGTCTAGAGACATACAATCTTCATAGAAATCGTATCATCTGATATAAACTTGCATAAAACAATATCATGATATAAACTGAGTCATATGGGCCATTCTTCCACTCACATCTGTGATAAATGGAAGAGCATCTTCCCTCAAAAAGTAAAACATCATCCATGGGCTATCTGGACTATTCTTCTCATGCAAAAAAGAATAATTGTCCCTGATTTTTTAGTCTGGATCATTCACCTAACTGGGCCATTCCTCCGTCACTAATCATAGTGAAACCTGGAGAGAATGAGTCTAACCTAGCGAATGCATGTCCCTGATTTTTGAACCTAGACCATTCACCTAACTGGGCCATTCCTTTGGCACTAATCATAGTGAAACCTAGAGAGAATGAGTCTTCCCTAATGAATGCATGTCCTTGATTGCTAAACATAGACCATTCACCTAATTGGGACATTCCTCTAGCACTAATCGTTGTGCAACCTAGAGAGAATGATTCTACCCTAGGGAACTATTGTCTAGACCATTTCCTAATGGAAATGATTGTCCTGCACCAACCTCCAAAACAGACCATTCCTCCAAACTACTCACAAATGTGAACTTCGAAAGAATGACTACCCGACGAGGCAGACCATTCTAGTTGACCACTACTCAGAGTGACTTCCAAGAAGAATGAATGTCATATACCATTCCCCAACATTAACCATAATGGGAATAATTGTCTATGGTACATCAACAATCTATCGAACCATTTTCATTACGAAAATGACTGTTTGATCTAGACCATTTTTTGAACTGGAAAATACCTGTCCGTCAGAAATATCAAACCACTTTCCAAATTGGAAAGGAACTTCTCATCCTGGACCATTTTTCAAACTAAATAATGGGTTTCCATAAATCAATAACACATCAGTTCTCCCTACCAACCTGGGAGTAATCTCTTCCTTTTTCAATAAGGAAGTCATCTCCACGAGCCCTAGTTTACAAACTTTTCATCTTGGATAGAGGCTTTATCAAAATATATGTTATCTTCTCATCGGTGGAGATATATTGGAGAACCACTTCTGTCTTCTAGATTTTATCATGGAGAATATAATGCTTGATATCAATGTACTTTGGTCTATCATGGAACATTGGTTTTCTCTGAAGGATTTCACATAGCCTGGATCATTACAATATATCATGGTTGAATTAGGTACTTTTCTTTCCTACTAGCTCATGACGTCGTGGAAAATATCAAACTGAGACATATGCAAGTATCACTTTTTTTGTCATCATGAGATTTTGTCATGGATTAGCAATCCATCATCCCAAACTTATGAGAAACCATTCTGATACACTATCTTTGTCATAGACAGTTTTCATCATGCTTTTGGTGTGCATGAGAGGCTATGCACCAATTTGTTTGAATCTGTACAAGGTCTCCTTCCATCTACATACAACGGTCTCTTTATAGTATCCATCAAAACCTTAAGGTTGCTCTACATACGTTTCTTCTTCAATTACTCTGTTGAGAAGAACATTATTTACATTCATCTGATGTAAACTCCAATCCATGGATATTGCATAATATATAATGGCTCATGTAGAGGTATGTATAGTTACTAGAACAATCTATCATCATAGTCTTCTACTTCTCGAAGAACCTCTAGTTTTGAATCTCAGAATGCTTCCATTCATAAGTCTTTCATACATTTTTTTTCATCACAACTTCCATTTCTTCTTCTTGATTACTTCTAGTGGGTTCAAACCAAGTTGGTAGTCTTATGATTCTTGGTATAATAATTGGTTGTTCTAACTTTTCCTTATTTCTTGGAATCTTCAAGTTCTTCCTCATGTATTTCTTTATCTCTTCGGTACATGGGTTCTTCTATATGCCCTGAAGATTCTAACTTCTTCCTTTCATCATAGAATCATTGATGTAGATGGAAAACCAAGGATAGTTTAATGATTCTTTTCAAAGAAGACTTCTTCTAGAGTCATATTGAACACGTGTTTCTTATCATGGCTATTACTTTCAATGGGAACATAGACAGATACTTCATAATTCTCAATGGATCATATTTAGGTTTAGCTCCCTCCTTATCCTTGCTTCATGTATGAATGTGATGCAGACCCCCTATCCCTCTTAAGGGCTACAAGACTTCCTGTTTAGGATCTTTTGATTTTGGAGCCGAAATGGCTCTTCTGGTTCCAAACTGGAATCCTTCGAATGAACACACAGGTCACCCAAAAATGCTCAGTTGGATTTTCCAAGTGCCAAGAATGAGCTCCCACAACACATGACCAAGAGCCATGACCTTGCGGTAAGCCAAAAAGGGCACTTGTCATGGACTAGAAATTCAAAAGTCAAGCGTCATGTCCCTTTGTCCTTCAAACCCCCGGTTGCCGAAATGCTGAAATATCGTGGGCCGAGACTTCACAAGTCAAGCGTCTCGTCCCTTCATCCTTTGAACCCCTGGTTGTCAAAATGCCGAAATGTCTCATCACCTATTCCTTCGGGTTTTCACGTCTCATGAAATCTGGATGCAAGGGATATCTCTGCTCCTTGGAATCCCCAGTTGCCGGAATGTCGAAATGTCCCAGTGCCTATTCTTTTGGGTTTTCGTGTTTCGCGAAATCTGGGTGTAAGGGATATCTCTGCTCCTTGGAATCCCTAGTTGCCGTAATGTCGAACTGTCCCAGTGCCTATTCTTTCAGGTTTTTGCGTTTCGCGAAATATGGGTGCAAGGGATATCTCTGCTCCTTGGAATCCCCAAGTTGCTGAAATGTCGAAATGGCGAAACGCTGAAGTGCCTTGGTGTTCGATCAATGATTCACAATAATCCCTTGGATCTGCGGTCCATGTCCGACCTCGCTATTTCTCTATTTCACAATTTGGGGTTTTGAGAGACAAGGATCTCTATCCTTCCAACTCACAGTACCTGAAATCGTGAAATGGACCAACAGTCCAGATCTATTTGAGATCGATGGTCACTATTCCTCCTAAGCTTTGGATGTTAGAAATCCCTCGCCACTAACCTCCTTGTAGCTCCACCTTATCCAACGAATGGTGGGGTTTCAACGTTTCTCCTCAAAGACTCTCCACCGTCCATTCAAATCTTTAGGGTCTCCCCTCCCGGATCTATGTAGCATTAAATCCTGTGTTTCTCCCTCAAATCAGACGGTTTGCGGGATCTTCCGCCACGATCCAACGATCGACGGTGTTCTTCCTCCTGAGATTTTACTCACTTCAGACTTAGAATATTTTCTAAGTCTTCGAAGACTCGGTCTTCTCTCCTTCTAGGGAATGAGTTCCTGGATCTCGATAACACTTTTTGAAGTGTTATCCCTCTTGAGCTTTGATTGGTTCAGACTTTGATTTCCCGCACACTCTTTGTGTTTGAGATATTTTGATAACTCAGATGCATGGTATTTCTCGTAGAGAAATTCCTCCCTTACGTTCCTCTCTAGCTTGATGCACACCTTGTAGAGCTTCCAATGAAGAGAAACAATTGAAATTGGAAACACTCATAGTTCCATCCACTTGTTCATGTAAACATAAATGAAAGGAAAATGCACACAGTTCACACACCATACATTTGGATCAATTTTCCATTATGTTATATTCACAAGTGCCCAATGGCTACGGAATACATTCAAAATTACAGTAACTCAAAACACTGAGATCTCCTGCTAACTCGCAATTCTCTCTTACAACTAATTTCTCTCTGTATTGCAGCTCTCTCTAACTAGGTGTACAAACTTCTACATGGCTCAATTTTTTTTTCTAGGGTTTCCCTTGGCTACTTTCCTACTCTAAGATTCATCCTACGCTATCTTAGTTCAGTCGCATTCCAAGGCCGAAGTGGAAACTCCTGCTCTGTTTACAATTTCAAAACTTGTCTCAAAGGGTAGAATTCAACACCGGTTCAAGCGTGCCTCCAAAGGTGAATTTTGATGCTGAGTGGAGGCGGATTCCAAAATCGGTTGTAACTACCCACGTTGAAGTTCTAGAAGAAATCTCACGTGTTGAGTTGTCCTACCTCTGTGCACTTGCCAATGATGCTCCTGCATCATACTCCCCTTGACAAAAATTCATGGACTCCTTTTCATGAGCTCCTCTACTGATTTTCCCTGATTTTGGATAGTAGCTTCAGTTTCCCAACTGGAATCTTCGATTGGGTGTCCCTTCCATTTGACTAGATACTCAAAATAAGTCTTCCTCCTGGTCTTCTTGCCAATCCTCTGATCCAAAATCTTCTCCATCTATAGATTCTCTGGCACAGGCATCTGCTTCTCTCACTAAATATTTCCTTTATCTTCTGATCCTTTTGTGTCGTCTTTCCTGTAAGGGTACAGGTCTGAGACATTGAATATGGGTGAAATGGCCACACCATTTGGCAGCTCGATCTCATAGGCGTTTGCATCAAGCTTCCTCAAGATATTACAGGTCCTATCTTCTTCATCTTCAATTTGTTATATGTTCCCCTAGGGAACCTTTCCTTCCTGAGATGTGCTAAAACCTGATTTCCCACTTCAAATTGAAGTTCCCTGTGATCTTGATGAACTTTGTGCTTGTATTTCTGGTTAGAAATTTTTAATTGTTCTTTGATCTGACTATGGAGTCTCTGCATTTCAGTAGCAAAATCCTCTGCTTCAGCGCTTCTGATCTCTCCCTGTTCCAAGTCCCTTAACTCAAAAAATCCCCTAGGTTGCATTCCATATAGTATTTGGAATGGGCTCCTTCTAGTGCTTCTGTTTGGTGAGTCATTGTATGCAAATTCTACTTGTGGAAGAATTTGATCCCACTGGTTATGGTGTTCAGTAACCAGGCTTCTCAATAAGTTTCCCAAACTTCTATTTACCACATCAGTCTACCCATCTTTCTCAGGCTGATAAGCTAAGATGAAGGAAAAATCTATCCCCATTTTCTTCCACAACGTCCTCCAAAAGTGACCAACAAATGTTTTGTCTCTGTCTGAGACAATGGTCCTGGGTAGACTGTGTAGTCTCACAACTTCTCTGAAAAATAGATTTGCAACATGTGTTGCATCACTGGTCTTCTGGCATGGGATGAAATGTGCCATCTTTGAAAACCTATCCACCACCACAAATATGGAATCAAATCCCCTTTGTGTTCTTGGCAATCCCAACACAAAATCCATGCTTATTGCATCCCAAGGCCTCTCTGGTATTGGCAATGGTTGATATAATCCAATGTTCTATCTTTTCCTCTTTTCATGTTGGCAGATCCTACATTTGTTCAAAAAATTTATCACCTCTATTCTCATACCTATCCAATAGTATGAACTGATCAACTGTGCAAATGTTTTATTGTGGCTGAAATGTCCAACCAATCCTCCACTATGCTTCTCCTTCAGAAGATTGTCCCTCATTGAGCATCTTGGTATGCACAATTGGTTTCCTCTGAACAACAATTCTTTTTGAACCATATACTCTTTCCACTGACTTTTATCTCTCTTGAACAACAATGCTTCTTGAACCACTATATCAACAAAATTATCCAGTAGCTCCTGAACTTATTCAGGTAAATCATCCACTGATGTACTCGTAAGGATGACTCTGGGTTTCCTCACCACAATGAACTTCATCTCCTGTTCTTCCTTGACTTCTTTCAGGAGTTCCTTCCCACTCATGAGAAGTATGCTTGTGTTGGCTTCCTCTTTTGCTCTCTTCTCCTCCATTGGCAGCAACATATGCATCCTACCATTCTTCTCCAATGTATATGTATTCTTCCTTCCATCGTGAATAAAATTTCTGTCAAACTGCCATGGTCTTTCCAACAAAATGTGGCATATGTCCATGGTAATTACATCACATGAGATTTCATCTTTATATCCTGCTATTTTAATTTCAACCAGGCATTGTTTAGTGATCATTACCTGGTGTCCTTTTTGTAGCCATGAGACTTTGTATGGCCTTGGATGTGTAGTTGTCTTTAGCTCCAATTTCTCCACCATCTCTGTGGATACTAGGTTATCAGTACTCCCACTATCAATGATCACCTTGCATACTTTATCCTTAGTCTTGCAAGTTGTCCTGAAGAGACTGTTTCTCTGCACTGGTTTTTCAATTTCTGCCTCTGGTTTTAAGAGAACTTTTCTCAACATCAAGGATGCTCCATCCTTTGCTCCTTCTGCTTCAACATCTCTTCTCCTTGCTTCTGAAATGTGAGCTTCTCCTCCTTCCTTCTTTTTCTTGGGACATTCCCAATACATGTGCCCTATCTTTCCATAGTTATAACACCTTACTCCTCCTATGCCTCTTCCTCTAGAAGAGTTTCTTCCACCATTCTATCTTCCTCATGAACTTCCTCCTTGTTCTGAGTGATTGTGCGGTTTCTCAGCCTCATCCTTAGACTGATGTGCTCTGTCACAGTTAAATCCCTTGCTTTTTCTTGGGACCAATATTTTACCTCTTCCTCGCTGGTTCTATTTTCTGGCCAGCTTCTCCTCTGCCTTCAACGCAAATTGATAAGAATCTTCCATAGTCCTGACTGACATCATGTTGAGCTCGTCCTGGATCTCATATCTCAAGCCATTTATATATCTTGCGACTTTCTCTTCGTCTCTCTCCCTTTGTCCAGTTCTGATGTTTAGTCGGTAGAACTCCTCAGTGTACTCCTTGACTGCCATCCCTTTCTGTCTCAGGTTCTATCACTTCCTGAACATATTGATCTAGTAGTCTTTGGGTATGAACTAAGCCTTCAGTTTGGCTATCATCCTGTCCCAACTCTTTATCCTCTGTTTTCCCTTGCTTCTCCTCTCAGCCTGCAATTCGTACCACCATAGTGATGCATGCCCTTTTAGCCAGGTGATTGCCTGCTTCACCTTCTTCTCCTCATCAACATCTTCATAGTCGAAGTGTTTTTCCATGGACCTTATCCAGTCCAACAGTTCTTCAACATCTAGATTTCCCTCATACATGGGGACCTCTATATTAGCTCTACCTCCCAATTTGGCAACTGCTCTCAACAAACGTTCTTCTGCAACATCCTCTCCTGCAGATTCTTCAACCTCAACCTCTTCACTTTCTGCATCACTGACATCCCCAATGTCAGGTGCTCTTCTCTGTGTTTCTTCCATTGTTTCCAATCGAGCGTGAATCTCTCACATCCCCATCTCTACATCATAGTTGGCTAAATGTGGCTCTCATCTTCTTGGCGACATTATGTCAACTATCTGTCACACATAGAGTACAACTCTGAGTTCTCTATCTCCTTCTTTTCCTCCTTCGCCTGACGTCTATAGATGAAAAACCTATGCTTTGATACCACCTGATGTAGATCCCCTATCCCTCTTAAGGGTTGTGCAATCTCCTGGTCAGGATATTCTAATTCTGGAGATGAAATGGCTCTTTTGGTTCCAAACTAGAAACCTTCGAATGAACACACAAGTCCCCCACAAATTATCCATTGGCTTTTCCAAGCACCAAGCGTGAGCTCCCACAGCACATGACCAAGAGTCGTGACCTTGTGCTAAGACCAAAAGGGCGCTTGTTGTGGACCGGAAATTCACAAGTCAAGCATCTTGTCCCTTCGTCCTTCGAACCCTCAATTTATGAAATGTCGAACTATCGTGGGTCGGGACTTCACAAGTCAAGTGTCTCATCCTTTCGTCCTTCGAACCCCCGATTGCTGAAATGTCGAAATTTCCCAGTACCTATTCCTTTGGGTTTTCACGTTTCGTGAAATCTGGATGCAAGGGATATCTCTTCTCCTTGGAATCCCCAGTTGTCGAAATGCCGAAATGTACCAGTTCCTATTCTTTTGGGTTTTCTCGTTTCACGAAATCTAGGTGCAAGGGATATCTCTGGTCCTTGGAATCCCCAGTTCCCGGAATACCGAAATGTCCCAACGCTTATTCTTTCAGGTTTTTGCGTTTCACTAAATCTGGGTGCAAGGGATATCTCTGCTCCTTGGAATCCCCGGTTGTCGAAATGCCGAAATGTCGAAACGCCGAAGTGCCTTGGCATTCGATCAATGGTTCACAATAAACCCTGGGATCTATATTCCACGTCCGACCTCGCTATTTATCTATTTCGCGATTTGGGGTTTTGAGAGACAAGGATCTCTATCCTTCCAACTCGTGGTACCAGAAATCGTGAAATGAACCAATGGTCCAGATCTATTTGAGATCGATGATCACTATTCCTCTTGAGCTTTGGACATCAGAAAGCCCTCTCCGCTAACCTCTTCGCAGCTCCACCTTATCCAACGGCTGGCGGGGTTTCGACGTTGTTGCACCTCTTCCGTCACCTTAGTGAGCAAAATAGAGGTACTTGCAAGCTCAGTTGGGTCTGCTGAGCAGGATAGCTGCAAGGAAAAGAGTTAGGAAAATAAATAAAAAACAACAATTAAGAATTAAACTAAGAAATGCAATAACAACTAAATTCATGAGCATAGGGACATAGAAACATAAAGAACAATAAGACCCATGTCACCAATGATGAGGACAATATATTAGTGAAAAAATACACTAAGAAGCAAGGGGACTATGAGTCCCTTCTTCCTCCAAGGGAGGGCTCTTGGAACCCTACTAGAAAGCTCATCTTATAACAAATAAAAATGGAAAATGATGAAATAACTCTTTGCAAATCCACTCAAGGGGTGAGATGGATTTCCCAATGCAATGGTGCAAATATACTCTTGGAAAGGATGGAGTCCTCAAGAGAATAATGGCAGCATAACTTTGCTTTGAATTCCTTGAAAAATGAAGTGTATCCATGGCCTTTTTATAACATTCCTTTGAGCTATTATTCAAGTAGTTTGTAGTGTGAAAATGGGATAATTAGGGCATTTCTAGGTCTTTGACCAACCATCTAGTCGAATCCAGTCTAGATTTGAGTGTCAAATCGACTTGGGAGCCAAACCATAATTGGGTGGGAGGCCGACCACTCTCATAAATGCGTCATTTCTCATGTGTGCGTCTTTTTGCGATAACATTCTCGCATCGTGCGCATGTGCGCTATTTCTGCGTTCTTGTTTCGCGCATGTGCGTGCGCGCCCACTGCTTTCATAGCGCCCTTCAATTTTTCACTACTTTGTATAGTTTTTGACCCTTTATGAATGCTTTGGTGTTAATTCAGGTCCATGGATGACTTCATCACTGTTTTACGATGTTGAGTTCTTGTAACCATGTGCGAACAAAATTTCAGTGATAACATATGCCCCTTGATGGATGAGGTTAGGAGTATACGTATAGCCGAAATCCATCAATGTTTCTTTTACTGAGAATGTTGTTGTAAGAGAGAGAAATAGTGGGGTCATCTAGAGCAATCCGTTGGAGGGAAAAAGGAACCAGTAGAACCCAACCTTCCATGAGGTGTATGAAAAAGAAAACTGTGTACAAACAAGGCGGGCATGCCCCATGCTCATGTCATGTAACTCAAAAAGAGGAATGAAGTGTTGGTATAGACAACTGCAGTGCCCTCAGGGGCGGCCATGATAAAGGCAAAAGACAATTCTATGGATGAACATACTCTGAATAGTAGGCAGTGATCATGATAATAAGTATCACCGATTATGTGGGTATTGATAGCCCAGCCAAGCTCAGAGGTCTTTGGAAAATGAAAGAACTAACTGCAATAGTCGTAAAGTGAGACCCATCGTAACATGAGAAAGTGTTGACGTTGAATGTTATGGGGGTCAACAAAAGCAGGGAGCAATTGTGTTTCACCCTGTGCCATCTGAGATCTCTCATTGGGTGTGTAATGAGAATCAAGATACTGTCACCCTTCTGGAAAACTGTGCTGATGTCGACAAAAAGGGGGACGTGACTCCTAGAAGAAAATGGCGTCATGAGATCTACTTGGTGAGGTGAGGAAGGGGAGGAGTTACATGGACGAAGTCAAGATGTAGGAAGACTCAAGACTACCCTTGGTTGGAGTATATGTGAGATCAAAAGTGGTCCAACCGTTCAACGAGGTCAAGTGTCAGGGGGACGACAAGATCGGGGATAAGTTGTGCCAGAGGCAGGACAAGGTGAAGAAATTCATAGGGCAGAGGTAAGTGGCCTGTGGGATACTATGAAGATATGGATGATGCTGGCAAGGGTGGATGATAAGTAGTGCTCCAACCAAGGGTGACATGGGTTGCAGTTGGCCAAAACAAGGAAGTAGGTCGCCAAAGGTGATGACAAAAAGGTAATGTAACGACTGGAAATAAAGGCGTTTGTACAATAAATAATGAATAATTGGGGAGAAGTGTACAAAAATAGAAACGGGTGCCCCAGTGTGATATGGTGGGCCCGTGTAGGGCATAATTTTCTCAGAGAACTGATGAAGGGTGGGAGCCCCATGGGTGGGTTTTTGTATGAGGTAGGTGAAATGAAGGGAGATTTGCAGATGGGTAAACAGATTGTGGATGAAATGGAGGGTTCATGCTATTGCAGGGGTGCAACCTAACCATAGAACCATGGAGAGATAATTTGGGAGTCTGTTGGGAAAGCTAGCAAAATGAGGAGGAGTATGTGGTTTATTCGCAACATGATGTAAGACTATTAGGACTCCCATCCCTAAAGGTTTTTTGAAAAACAACATGAGTTTCAGAAGTGCCAAAGGGTACTATGAATGGGACATCTCATGTAGGTAAGAGTGCTACCGGGTGACAGTACCGAAGATGCAAATGGAGGTGTGGGTACTACAGAGCTGGAAATGGGGGTCCTAGACGCAAATGTCAGAGGGTGTGACTGGAAATGTAAGTGAGATTCAAAGGGAATGACTACATGCCAGTGTTGAGTATATAACTAAAGGGGTTGTGTTGATGTATGATGACCAAGTACCTGCACACATGAAAACCAAATACCCGACGTGA
>SNQJ01S0108996.1:0-10529 GCA_010110895.2 Picea sitchensis
AATAATATATCATGTAAACACATTCACAAACATTTACTTGTAGAATTTTCCATGTCCAAGTAATCAACACAACATCAAAGACATTCCATTGGTGCATGATGTGAAGGTTAGTTAGTGAAGTGATTGTTGATCAATGCTGAAATGTAGTTTTTCTCTTGGATGTTCCTATGAGCCATTACTTGTTACAAAACCCCAAATTTATTAAGGATTGAGAGGGATTAAAAATCAATACAAAAACTTATTGGTGCTTAAAATCTCCAATGCTAAGTTACAAATATTCATATAAAATATGTTACAATAATATTACACATGGATACAACTACTTTCCAAAAGAAATTCCTTCAAGTCACATTGAGTCTACATGGAACCATTGTGCATATATCTTAGAAGAAGAGCCTTCAGTATTTAGAAATGATACATGACCATGTGTTGAATAGGCAGTTCGAAGAATGAAGAATGAGGGCATGCACAAAAGCAGTTAGACATGCAAAAGAAGATAGACATGAAGGACCAGGAAGAACAACAATAGAGAATGTAAAAGAAACATGCAGATGCAAAGGTTAGAAAAGAACGCATGGACAATGAGTTTTTATGGGTTTTGATAGGGTTTTGGATAATCAAATAGGGTTTTGAGCCCTAAATGCTATGTATAAATATGTAATGGATCAGGTAGAATAGGTTGTTGAAATTGTGTTAAAAGTTGAGTTGATGATAGGTTTAGGTTGAGAGAATAGACTGAGAAGGAGAGAGAGTCTATGTATGAAGAAATAGGGAGAGTTTTCATAGAGAGGCTTGCATTGTAGAGAAACTAGGAAAGATTGGGAAATACATCATGATGTATCTATTGTAAGCGAAATTCACAAGCTTGAGATGATTGCACAGAGAATAATAAAGAAGCCAGTCATTTTGGACGTAGCCCAAGAATTGGGTGAACCATGTTAAACAATGTATGTGAATGTATTTTTATGTGATTGTCCATGAATGTTCTATTTATGCATAACTAGATCTAGATCTTTGTAGTAGATGATTGATGCACAATAAAGATGAATGTTACAATGAATAGTTTATGTTGCAATTTGTGTCACAATGATGTTGCATAATTGAAGTTTACTAATTAATCAATGAAAAAGGGACAAAGAATATGATGCATGAGGTAGATAAGTGGGAATGAATATGATGATAGACTCCCATTCCCTCATACCTACAGAAACTTGGTTCCTGCATACCCAATACATGCCTAGGGTGAGACTTCACTTGCATGCAAGTTATGCCGAAAGGGTCGGTGTCTACATGGTTTGTTGTTAAAATAAACTGAACATAGGGTCTTACAATCGTGCACCAACAAATGGTTCCATTGTTGGGACCCAATATCTATGATTGAGGGAATGTTTTGGAGGCCGACTAAGAAAGAGATCATTGAATGGCTAGAAAGGAAGGAATGAGAATTTTCTTAGAAAGAGAATAGAAACCCTCGGATGAGAAATGAATAATGGATGCAAAGGTATGTGTACATAAAGCTGCATGATATTTTCTTTAGTGAATTCTGATTATCTTAACTGAATGGTTAGAAATATTAGTGGAGAATACTGGAAGGCATCAAACTGCAATGCCAATGAACTAGACTCTTGAGTTGGTAAGACAATAAAACTCTGTAAGTAACAAGATTTCTCATGTAGTTGATTTTTAGTTAAACAAAATACTGGGAGGTTATATTATGAAATTTGCAGTGGATTATACCCAATGATACAATGTTGTAGAGAGGAATTTATTTAAGGGTCTGCATAGAAGGTTTATGAAATCATTGGGTACCTAGATAAAGATGTTATGTGACAAGTGTGTGATGAAAATGGAGTCTGATTGATAAGGGGATTTGCGCACATAGGGGAATAGGGGGATGACCATAGGATATTCTAAATGTAGGAAAGAATGAAGGAAGAAATGAAGAAGGAAGAGAGGCTTTGAGGATGTAGATAAATGAAGAAGGTGTATTATAAGAGGAAGACAAGTTTGGAGTACTGCACAGTAGCAGAAGGTACAAGAGGCTAAATATTGGGGCTGAGAAAGGAGAGTCGTGCAGTGAGATTGAGGGGAGGGAACCCCATGAAATATTCCAAATCATAGAAATATCATACATAGAAGGAGAGGAAGATAATTCTAAGTTCATTCATATAATAGAAGAGTTGTTAATTCCTACTTAGATTGTATCCTATGTCAATTCCATGACCCCATGTGCATCACCTAGATAAGAAGTAACATTTGAGGATTTCTAAAAAGCACTTATAGTTAGCCAGGGAAGATAGAGTAGCAGTAGCCAGAGAAGTGGAAGGAGTGTGTCAATTCAAATTCAACCAAAATCGTTGAGGGGAGGTACTACACAAAAAAACATGGCAGGTTACACAACACACTGAGACTACTTGAGTTCCAGGGAGTTGGGTCGGAGGACCCAAAGAAACATTTATTCATATGTGAAACTATTTGGGGTGTGAATAATTTCTAGGATGAGGCTGTAAATATTGTGAAACTGGAAACAACTTTTGGAGGCTGCACGTTAGTATGGTATATGAAACTGTAGAGTAACACCTATAGGACAAGCAAGGACTTTAACAGAAATTAGACAAGCATTGTTGAAAGAGTTCAAGAATCCAAAGTCTAAGTTGCAATACATTACAGAGTTGAAGGAAATCAAACAAGTGTAGAATGAGTCAATTTGAGACTATGATCAAATATTTAAGGATTTGATGGGTAGGTTGGCATTCCATATCTTTGATTAACAACACCAAGAATGGTTTATTGCAGGGCTACTACCACATATTCGTCAATCATTGATTCAACAAAATGTTGTGTCACATCCTGAAGCTTTGGAAATCATGATGAAGTTAGAAGCATCCCCTATAGGAGATGGTGGGGGAATGGCACAATTACACACATAGTTATTCACCTCGAAAATTCAATTAGAAGAGCTTACAAAAGGGAAGAAGAAGCGAGAACAAGTCTGGTGTACCAAGTGTAGGATTGAAGGCCACCATAAAGATGAATGCCCTTCATTTCTGCATTGTTTAGCGACTGGAGCACCGAATCCACTACCGGGAGGGGGATCTTGTGAAATATGTAAGAAATGGGGACATTATTTGACTTAGTGTCCATTACTAGATAAATACCAAAGAACGCCAAGGAATATATGTTGTAGCTTTTGCAAGTCATTTGGGAATGAAGAGAAGGATTGCCATGCATTCAATTTGATGAGAGAGTGCACTTTAGATATGTACAGGATTTAGGAGGAGAATTTTGCGACAGAAGGAGGTGGTCTATAGTATAATAATTAGAGAGTATTTAATCTAAGAACTAAGGAGGATTCGACAGAGGTCGAGGAAAATAAAATTTTGGCAGAGGAGGTAGAGGATCAATAATATGTTACAATTGTAATCAATCAGGACACTTAGCTCATGACAACTTGAATCCTTGCAAAAATTGCAAATATTGTAGAGCACTAGATCATGCGAGAGAAGACTATCCTCAAATACTTACGAAGTGGTAGGAAAGAGGGAATCAAAACTAGAACCCAAATCAGAATGTACAGAAGATTTCAATCAAGAAACACAATGAAAGGCCTAGAATAGTAGTTTTCATGCATGGAGGAGAAAGAAAAAGGGATGATGTGAGGAATGGAGGGAAATAGGTTGAGCAATGGTTGAGGAAATAAGCAATACCTATGTCGACATTTGACCCTTAGCAAGAAAAGTACACGTATCAAAAGACAAGAAAATAAATACTATGATCAGATTGGGTAGCATCAACATAAAATGTGCCTCCTATGGTCAACATGCCTTCGGTCTATGAATGTACTATACCAGAAAATCCAGTTGAGAAGGTAAGTACTTGATGTAGGAGCATTGTCAGCAAGCCTATGTGGAGAGACAACTCATCATCTCAGATTATAGTTGAATCATGGTAGAACATTCACCGTCGACATTTCCTGTAAACCGTTTTGGAGCTAAACAATCATTAATGATCTGGAAGGATCACTCCTAATCTTGAATGTAACATAAATTAGGTAGCAATTGGTTTTTGGTTTTCAAGAACACGAATAGTCTTCAATGTAACTAAATTTAGTTAACAAACATTTTTTGTTTAGGGAAAGACGAGTAGTCAGGAGGGAACCCTAATAAACCTCTAAGATAAATAGAGAGTTTGTACACCCAAATGAGGCTGTTGCAAAGCTAGTAGGAGATTTTCTGAATTCATAATTTTACTTGTAGCCATTTTTATTTTGAATGAATATAACAGAGGAAAATTGATCCAATGTATGGTGTGAATATTGTTTGCAATTTCCTATTGTTGTTACTTTCACGAATGAATGAATTTCGGTACGAGTTTACGACACTGTGAAATGTTTGTATGAGTTTCCATTGTTTTCTCTTCTATTAAGTTGATGTAAGGTGTGCACACAGAGCACAAGGAGTGTGTTAATGGGATCTGTTTCAATCCTGAAGCTCAAAAGAGATAACATGGAATTTTCCATTTTCAAGGAGTGCAAAGTGCTTGTTGTGAGGCGTGCATAGTTGTCTGCAAGAACTCGAACCTTGCGTAAAGATCTGGTGTGAGGATCTCACAGATCCAATATTCGCCTAAGTGTCGAAGGGACTCTACAAGAAGTCAGAGGATCAGAACAGAGGGACGCTAGGAGGGCGAGCATAATTTCTTTTCAAGAAACCATTTGGTTTGAGTTTGACAAAATCCCTGAAAATGCAAGAAGTGCATGGGAGATCGAAATCTTCAAAGGAAGAAGAAGATCATGAGGGGGAGAAATAATTGTCATCATATCAACTATAAGGGAATAAATATGGCCATAAAATCTCATGTACAGATACTCAGGAGAGCGCATAAAGGGAGATCAGACCTGGACCGTCAGATCAGAGACTTGGACCGTCAAATCAGACCTAGACTGGGAGATTAGACCTGGACCATTAGATCATACCTAGACCGTGGATTTAGTGAGAGTGGGAACTCGAGAATCGAGAGTTGGGAGAATGGAGGAAGCTAATTCCCAAACCCCCGAAACGCGAACTCACGAACTGATCCGAACCGTCAGATCATGAGAGGAGAACGAACCATTGATTTGGTCTCATGGATATCAGAAATCGAAGAGTCAGAGTTGATTCATGTGCGATTCCCTGACTTGTGATTTCATGAAGCACCTTTTGGTTAAGAGCGTGGCCACGGTCAGTGGTCATGTGGAGGAAGCATGCGCTTGGTGCTTGTTCACGCAAGCAGAGCTTCACAAGAACCTGTGGAATTGTTTAGTGAGGATTCCAACGGGAATTAAGGAGTTGGTCCAGCTTGAGGAAATCGCAGATCCTATACCGGGAGGTCAGTAGACCATTCCAAGGTAGGGGAACTGCATCAAGTGGTATCATAGTGATATTTCGTCTATAGATTTCAGGTGAAGGAGATAAAGGGAGAAGAGACAAAAGAACTCGAAGTTGTACTATGTGTGTGAGATATCATCAACACAATGCCACCAAGGAGACGAGAGGAGCCACCTTTATCCAATCAAGCTGTATAAAGGGAGATGCGATAACTTCATGAAATATTAGAGGCGATGGAGGCAGCGTAGAGGAGGGCACCTGATGCTGGAGAGATCAGCGATGCAAAGAGAGAAGAAGTCAAAGTCAAAGAAGCTGTAGGAGAAAATGTTGCCGAAGAATGCTTGCTGAGAGAAGTTGTCAGATTGGGAGGTAGATCCAAGATAGAGGTCCCAATGTACGAAGGTAATTTGGATGTTGAAGAGCTGTTGGATTGGATACGATCCATGGACAAATATTTTGACTATGAAGACATCGATGAGGAAAAAAGGGTGAGACATGCTGTCACTAGGATCAAGGGACATGCAACACTATGGTGGGATGAACTGTAGGCTGAGAGGAGAAGCAAAGGAAAACATAAGATAAAGAAATATGACATAATGGTAGCCAAGTTGAAGGCTAAATTCATGTCTAAATATTATCAAATCAATCTATTCAGGAAGTTGGAGAACCTAAGACAAAAGGGTATGATAGTTAAAGAGTACACAAAGGAGTTATACAAGGTGAACATCAGAACTGGACAAAGAGAGAAAGATGAAGAAAAAGTTGCCAGGTATATAAATGTCCTGAGATACAAAATCCAGGATGAGATCAACATGATGTCAGTAAGGATAGTGGAGGATGCTTATCAGTTTGCATTGAAGGCATAGGATAAGTTGGCCAGAAAACAAAACCAATGAGGTAGAGGTAGGAACCTGACCCCAAACAAAGGCAAGGGAGTTTTCCATGACAGGGTACATAAATCCAAGGATGAGACAAACAAACCAAACAGTCACTCGGAAAGAGGAAGAAGTTCCCGAGGAGGAACTAATGGTGGAAGAAGTTCTTCTAGAGGGAGAGGAAGAAACAGAATTGGAGAAGTAAGATATTATGCCTATGGAAAGACAGGGCACATGTCTTGGGAATGCCCCGAGAACAAGAAATAAGGAGAGGGTGAAGCTCACATTTCGGAAGCACAGAGAAGGAATGTTGAAGCAGAAGGAGCAGAGGATGGAACATCCCTGATGATGAGGAAGGTTCTCTTGAAACCAGAGGTAGAATTTGAGAGGCCAGTGCAGAGGAACATCCTATTCAGGACATATTGCAAGACTAAAGACAGAGTATGCAAGGTGATAATTGACACTGGGAGCATTGATAACCTAGTATCCACAGAAATGGTGGAGAAACTGGAGCTGGAGACGACTGCACACCCGAAGACATACAAAGTGTCATGGTTGCAGAAAGGACACCAGGTAATGATTAATAAACAATGCTTGGTTTAAATTAAGATAGGAGGATATAAAGATGAAATTCTATGTGATGTCATTCCCATGTATGTATGTCATATTTTGTTGGGAAGACCATGGCAGTTTGACAGGAATTTCATTCATGATGGAAGGAAGAATACATACACCTTGGAGAAGAATGGTAGGACACACATGTTGCTTCCAATAGAGGAGAATAAAGTGAAAGAGGAAGCCAACACAAGCATACTTCTCATTTGTGGGAAGGAATTCCTAAAAGATGTCAAGAAAGAACATGAGATGCAATTTGTTGTAGTGAGGAAACCTAGAGTTATCCTTACAAGTAATTCAATGGATGATTTTCCTGAAGAAGTTCATGAATTGTTGGATAATTTTTCTGACATAGTGGTGGATGAGTTACCTAACTCATTACCACCCATCAGAAGTATCATCCATCATATCGATTTGATACTAGGAACAAGTCTTCCAAACAAATCAGCGTACAGATTGACATCTCGAGAGAATGAGGAGGTAAAGAACCAACTCCAGGAATTGTTAGACAAGGGTTTGGCCAGAGAGAACTTGAGCCCATGCGCAATGTCTAATTTGTTGATCCCAAAGAAATATGGAGGATGGAGAATGTTTATAGACTCAAGAGCCATTAACAAGATCACCATCAGGTATATATTTCCTTTTCCAATAATGGATGATTTAATGGATTGTTTAAGTGGAGAGAATTTATTTCTAAGATAGATTTGAAAAGTGGATATCACCATATACGAATGAGAGAAGGTGATGAGTGGAAGACAACCTTTAAGACAAACGAAGGTTTGTACAAGTGGCTTGTTATGTCGTTTGTATTAACAAATGCCTCAGGTACTTTTATGAGGTTGATGAATGAGATACTGGAAGATTTCATTGGCAAGTTTGTGGTTGTATAACTGGATGATATATTGATATTTAGTAGGACTAAAGAGGAGCATTTGAGACACCTGACACTAGTGTTGAGGAGCCTACAACAGAAGAAGCTATTGATAAACCTGAAGAAGTCCTCTTTTATGAAGACAAAGCTCATCTACTTGGGTTTTGTGATCTATTCAAATGAGTTGAAGATGGATCTAGAGAAGGTGAAAGCAATCAAAGAATAGTTGTCATCGAGAAGCATGTTTGAGGTAAGAAGCTTCCATGGATTAACAAGTTTCTATAGGAAGTTTATCAGATATTTTAGTGGAATTTGTGCACCAATAATGGATATAGTGAAGAAGAAGCACAAGTCTTTTAAATGGACAGAGGAGGCCAAGAGGATATTCAATATATTGAAGGAGAAAATAATAGAACATCCAATTCTGGTCTTGCCAAATTTTGAAAAGACATTTCAAGTGAGATGTGATGCAAGTGGAGTTGCAATTGGAGCAATTTTGGGCCAGGATAATAAACCTATTGCATATTTCAGTGAGAAGATGAATGAGACTACGAGAAAATACTCCACGTATGATAAGGAGTTTTATTCCATAATTAAAGCCCTGAAGAGGTGGAGACATTACCTTGTCCCACAAGAATTTATCTTGTATAGCGATAACCAAGATGTACAATTTATAACCAAAAAGGAAAAAATGAACCAGAAGCATGCAAAGTGGATTGAGTTTATGAAGAATTTTACTTTTTTCATAAAACATATTGTTGGGAATGCTAACAAAGTTGTTTATGCATTGAGAAGGAGATGTTTGATTCTACAGGAATTTCAGGTGAAGACCTTGGGGTTTGAAGACCTTAAGGAAATGTACAGTGATGACCCAAATTTCAAGGAAGCATACGAAGCATGTGAAAATCCTCTGCTGAGAAACAGGAGCCAATGGATAGAGTATATGATTCAAGAGGGATTTTTGTTCAAAGGAAATCAGTTGTGCATACCAAAATGCTCAATGAGGGGAAACCTTTTGAAAGAAAAGCGTAGTGGAGGATTGGCTGGACATTTCGGCCATAATAAAACATTTGCATAGTTGAGAAGTTGATACAATTGGCTAGGTATGAGAACAAAAGTAGTGAAATTTGTGAACAGATGTAGAATCTGCCAACAGGCAAAAGGTAAAAGACATAACACTAGATTGTATCAACCATTGTCAATACCAAAGAGGCCTTGGGATGCAATAAGCATGGATTTTGTGTTGGAACTGCCAAGGACACAAAGAGGATTTGACTCCATATTTGTGGTGGTGGATAGATTTTCAAAGATGACACACTTTATCCCATGCCATAAGACCAGTGATGCAACACATTTTGCAAATCTGTTTTTCAAGGAAGTTGTGAGACTTCACGACCTACCCAGGAGCATTGTCTCAGATAGAGACACAAAGTTTGTTAGTCATTTTTGGAGAAAACTATGGAAGAAGTTGGGGACATATTTTTCCTTTAGATCAACTTATCATCCTCAGATAGATGGACAGAATGAGGTGGTAAACATAAGTTTGGGAAAATTATTGAGGAGTCTGGTCACTGAGCATCATAATCAATGGGATCGGATTCTACCACAAGAAGAATTTGCATACAATGAATCACCAAACGGAAGCACTGGAAAGAGCCCATTTCAAATACTGTATGGAATACAACCAAGGGGAGTATCTGAGTTGAGATACTTGGAACAGAGTGAGATCATAAGCAATGGAGCAGAATATTTTGCTACAGAAATGCAGAAGCTCCATAGCCAGATCAGAGGATAGTTGCAGAGCTCTAGCCAAGAGTACAAGCACAAAGTTGATCAACATCGCAAAGAACTTCAATTTTAGGTGGGATACCAGGTTCTAACACATCTCAGGAAATAAAGGTTCCCTAGGGGAACATATAACAAGTTAAATATGAAGAAGATAGGGCCATGTAAGATTTTAAGGAAGTTTGATGAAAATGCCTATGAGATTGAGATGCCAGATGATGTGGGCATATCACCCATATTCAACATTTCAAACCTGTACCCTTAAAGGAAATATGACATAGAGGGATCAAAATATCAAGAGAAGATTCAGTGGGAGAAACAAATGCCTATAGCATAAAAAACACAAATGGAGAAGATCATTGATCAGAGGATTGAAAAATTACCAGGAGGAAGACCTATTTTGAATATCTGGTCAAGTGGAAGGGACACCCGATAGAAGATGCCAGTTGGGAAAATGAAGCTGATATCTAGAAGCATGGAAAGTCGGTACAATAGCTCATGAACAAGAGTCCAAGAATTGTTTTGTCCATGGGAGTATGATGCAGGAGAATCGTCAGCAAGCCTATGTGGAGAGACAACTCAGTGTCTTAGCACACAGTTGAATCATGGCGGACCATTCACCGCTGGTGTTTCCTGTAAACCGTTTTGGAGCCGAATGATCATGAATGATCTGGAAGGATCACTCCTAATCTTGAATGCAATAGAAATTAGGTAACAACTAGTTTTTGGTTTTCAAGAAGTCGAACAGTCTTGAATGTAACTAAATTTAGTTAACAGTTAGTTTTTGTTCTGGGAAAGACGAGTAGTCAGGAGGGAATTGTAAGAACCCTCTGAGATAAATAGAGAGTTTGTACACCCAAATGAGGTTGTTGCGAAGCTAGTAGGAGATTTTCTGAATTTGTAATTGTTGTTTGATTTTAGTTGTAGCCATTTTTCTTTTGAATGAAGATAATAGAGGAAAATTGATCCAATGTATGGTGTGAATATTGTTTTCAATTTCATGTTGTTGTTACTTTC
>SNQJ01S0108996.1:16662-45974 GCA_010110895.2 Picea sitchensis
AAGCATTCCAAGTTGGATAACACGGTAGTGAAATGTATATTCATCGGCTATAGTATTGGTGTGAAAGGGTACAAGATTTGGGATCCTATGGTTGGAAGTGTTTTGTATAGTAGAAATGTTGTTTTCAGATAAGTTAAGTATTCTCCCATAGTCATGTAGATAAAATAGGATGAGAAGACATTAGTGGTTCAACTAACAACAAAGACCATGAAAGTTGAACCAGAAGATGAACAAGAAGTTTATGATGGACCTAGTGAGGAGGAGGGTTCAGAGAGTTTGGAAGAGGAGGAAAAACCTCCACCTCAAACTTTGAGAAGGTACACTCAGCAAAGAAGAAAACCAAATAGGTATAGTTATAGTTATTTTGATTTTATATGTATATTTGTTTTATTTGCTAACACCAATGGGTCTAGAACAATAAAAGAGTCAAAGGAGATGGAAGAAAAGGAGTCTTGGATATTGGTCATGGATGAGGGAATGGTTTCACCTAGAAATAATGATACATGGGACTTGGTCCCATTTATTGATGGACGAAAACCTATTGGATGTAAATGGGTATTCAAAAAGAAGATCTATTTAGATGGCAGTGTCGAAAAGCACAAGGAAAGGTTGGTTGCCAAGGATATTTCAAGGTTGAGGGGATAGAATTTGGTGAGATATTTTCCCCAATCATTAAGTTAACATTTATTAGGTTCTTATTATCTATAGTAGAAAMCTTTTATTTAGAGATAGAACATATGGATGTGAAAACTACATTCCTACATGGTGACTTAAAGGAGGAGATCTATAYGACACAACTAGAGCATTATGTTAAAAAAGATAAAGAGTATTTGGTTTGCAAGTTAAAAAATTCCTTATATAGTCTCAAACATTCTCCTAGAATGTGGTACCAAAAGTTACATTCCTTTGTGTTGAGATTARGATTTACGAGATTCAAATCAAATCATTATGTGTACTACAAACAAGGCAATGATTATTTCCTTGTTATCGCTCTATATATTGTAGATGATATGTTATTATTCAGTAATAGTAAGGATGTGATCTGTGATTTARCGTATCATCTTTCAACACAATTTGATATGAAGGACTTGGGGGCTACAAAATATATCTTAGGAATGGACATCACAACATATAGAGTGAATAAACTTATTTGATTGAGACAGAGTTTTAGGGACCTAACCGCCTAACTCCTCATGTAGGTAGAATAATATATTTTCCATGTAATAAAGTCTGACATTAGTTAACATGGCCTATTTAATAAATGTGAACAAGTGAACGTAAGAATACCTAATAAAATATTCCACTTCTAGAAAGATCTTCCTCTAGAATGTTTTTTTGTTTGTTAATTATTTTGGACCTTCTTGGCAGCGGGATTAACCTTTGGCTTGAGAAACCACGACTCAGGGGCATCTAAGCCGTCAAAATCACCCGGGGATCGCACCCGTCCTGAGCCACACCAACCCTTAACATGGTTGGATTTTTTGTCCCCGTAGGTTTCGAACCGATGACTTTTCAGCACGGAGTGGCTTAACAACACACTTCGTCACCGACTGTCCTACAACTCGAGGAAAAAAGATGGTGGTTCATATCCCAGTTAAATTCTCCTACAATACAATGAAACTTAACATGCCCAATCACCGAATCAACACTCCCATTCGAGTGATAAATACCTTCGAGAGACTCGAACATGGGTCACACCATCATTACAAGAGAGACTTACCAATTCGGCTACTTACCCCACCTTCAATCTTCCTCTAGAATGTTATTTAGAAGACAAAATCAGTATAAATAAGAGTAGGAAGCATGAGAAATCCTTGTCTTGAGAATTATTTTAATGGAACATTTCTTTACTGGATATTTCCCCCTCAAAGAGGCAAGTGAACATTGCTTTCTATCAATAAAGGTATTATTTTTGGTGTTGTGGTTCTATACATTTTGTTGTTCTGTTGGTATGTTTTGTATTATTTATATTTTCTTCTTAATATAACAGATTTGGTACCTAACAAGTGGTATCAGAGAAATTTTATCTACAGAAACTATGAGAAAGTTTTTTTTCAGGTTAGAGACGTGTATTGTCAATGTCTTTAAAGCACAAATATCTATCATTCAATGCGTAAAAATGTGGTGGGGAATACTACAAGAAAGAATACAAACAGTTTCATGGGGTTACTTAGAAACAAACATTTCACCTTATTGGAAACCTATGTAACCCTTGTTGGTACCCTTCGAGTAGCACAACATCAGATAGAATATGTACACGACCATCACTCCCACATATTTTCAAGTATATTGGGAGTCCCCTAGGTCTCTTTAAACCATCCCTAGATCAGTCGATTGACCGCCTAACTACTATAGTGACACTGAGAAAAACACTCAGGAATATACTCTCTAGTACCTGGGTAATTGGGTAGTAGGACTAAGGATATGGTCAATCATCCTTAGTTGGTTCCATGAGATATTGGGTCGATTACTATTGTTCGACCCAACACGTATATTAGAGAGCTATAGCACAAGGAAAACCCTTTTCTATAGGAACCCTAAAAACACTAACCCTTTGGAAAAAAATAGAACATAAAAGGAACAGATGGGATCTATTGCCGCACAACCACTCCTCTTTCATTCTAGTTGAAAAATTCCTACATAATTTTTCCGGCTAACAATTTTGACACTTTGTCATTGCAGTATTCTTCAAGTTGGAGTACAACTTTGTAGGATTAGAAAAAAAACAAGTATAATGGTCCCACCAGCGCCCTTATTGGGGACCTATTCCATTGGATTCCTCTTTTTTCTCTAATCATAGTGGTAACTATCATTTTTAAGCCTTTTTTCTGTGGACCCGACCCCCTTCTTGACACCATTATTTGCAACCTATCCCATTGGATTCTTCTTTTATCCCTATTCATCATGGTACCTACCACTTATGAGACTTTTTTCTGTGGTCCCACCCACCCTTCTCCATGATATATATCACCTCTCCCTATTTTTTCCATGGAACCACTCCCTATTCCAAGCACCCCAAATTTCCACATGGCCAACACTCACACCGAAGAAATGCATGCTAAAATTGCCAAGAACAAATCCCAATTTGACCGTTTCAAGGCACAAGTATAGACTAAATTTTCCAAAGTTGACGGTCGATTTACCCAATTAGAGGAGAAATTGGAAAACAAATTTGGCACCCTCAATGTCTCTCTCAACCAGTTATCAGACCAATCCCAAGACCCCCCTTCCCTAAAAAATCCTCCCAAGTCGATGGTCATGAATCCTCCCATACTATGGCCTTTCATTCCAACCCCTTTCATCATGACCCCCATATTTCCTGAGTTGAGTTCAATAAATTTGATGGCTTCGATCCCACGTGCTAGGACACCCAAATGGAGCATTGTTTTTCTTTGGATGACATTACTGAATAGTTGGTCAAACTCCATTATTTTGTTCTCTATTTGGATCCTGAACACTGGAAATGGTGGCAATGGAATACAAATGTGCACCAAGTCTATGTTGCTTGGACCCACTTTGTTGTAGATATTTTTGAACACTTTGACACTCACACCCACTATTTAGGCCATTTGACCAAGTTGAAACATTATATCACAGTGGAATACTTTATAACCACCTTTGAGCACTTGTCTTTCTGAATGGAGGGCATGACTGATTCCTTATTCAGGGAATGTTTTATCAATGGCCTAAAGGATGAAATCCTCACCGAGGTCCTCATGGCTCACCCCAGAATTTGTTGGAAGCTACTAAATGATCCAAAGATCCATGATGGGTTGTATTTTACTAAAACAAAAAACCCTATTTTCTTCCATGCCACCCCTATCAAGATCCAAAAGTTTTCTTAGGAAAAAATGGATGAATTCCAACTCAAGGGTCTTTTCTATAATTATGATGACAAATATTTTCCCAGGTAAAAGTGTAAGGAAGAAAAGTTTTTTATGTCCATTTATGAGCCAAAGTTACATTCCTTTATGTTGAGATTAGGATTTACAATATTCAAATCAAATCACTATGTGTACTACAAACAAGACAATGATTGTTTCCTTGTTATCACTCCAACCAATAATCAATCCTTCCACACCTTGAAAGAGGCTATGTGCACAACTCTTGTCCTGGCACTTCCCTACTTCACCAAGAATTTTTTCCTAGAATGTGATGCTTCATGGAAAGAAGTTGGGTCAGTTCTCATGCAAAATGGTAGGCCTTTGTCTTTCACTAACAAACAAATTTCAGAGAGAAATTTGGGCCAATCAATATATGAAAAGGAAATGTTGGTTATTTTTCATGTCATGAATATTTGGTGTCCTTATCTATTGGGGCAAGACTTCCCAATTAAAAATAATCATTAGAGCCTCAAGTATTTTCTGGAACAACACATTCCATCCCTAGAGCAACAAAAATGGGTTACCAAGCTGTTTGGATATGATTATGCGATAATTTACATGAAGGGAAAATAAAATATGTCTGTTGACACTCTTTCCAGGAAGTATGAATATGAAGGGTCCCTCTTTTCCATCTCCTTCATTCTACCATATTAACTCCAATATGTTCATCAGGAATGGATGCAAGACCCCAAAATTTCTCTCTTGGTCCAACAATTGCAACACCATTCTCAATATTTTCCAAGGTACTCTTGGCACAATGAAGAGATTCGCTACAAATGTTTTCTTTATTTAAGAAAACAATCGTAACCTAAATCCATAGTGCTTTCTAAGCTTCATGCTTCACCTACAACTGATAATTTCGGGTTTACCAAAACCTATGAATGGGTCGAGCGTTCTTTTTTCTAGGATTGTATGAAACAAGCCATTTGCACCTTTGTGGCAGAATGTGATACTTGTCAATTTGCAATAAGGGAGAAATAGTCAAATATCCAGGCACATTCCAACCACTCTTGATTCCCCTTTCCATTTGGAGGGATGTTTCTATGGATTTCATTGTTGTCCTACCTAAATTGGGAAATAAGTCTGTCATCATGGTCAAAATATTGTTTGTCCAAATATGTTCATTTTTGTGCTCTTCAACACTCATTCACCGCATCTATAGTGGCTCAAATTTTTATGGATAATATATTCAAACTTCATGGCATGTCTCATTCTATTGTATTTGACTTCGATCCAAATTTCACCAACATTTTTTGGCAATAATTGTTCCAGATCCAGGGAACCCAAGTTCTTCTTAGCACCACCTATCATCCCCAAACTGATGGCCAAATTGAAGTTGGAAACAAGTGTTTGGAAATATAATTGCGGTGTTTTTCATATGATAGACAAATTCAATGGGATCAATGGTTACCCCTATTTGAATGGTGGTACAACACATCTTACCATATTGCTACTCGCATGACTCCTTTTGAAGTAGTCTATGGGAAAAATCCAAAATTGGTTATATCATACATGTCAGGTGTCCCCAAGTTTTAGGAGGTTGACAACAATATTATAGTCTGAGTGGCAATTATCTATAGCCTCAAATAAAATTTGGTCATGGCTTAGAATCGCATGAAGCAACAAGAAGATCAAGGTCATTTTGAACATCAATTTGTTGAAGGGGACTAGGTGTTTCTTCATCTACAACCTTATAAGAATACTTCATTCAAATTTGAACACTGTCATAATCTTTCTCCCAAATTTTATGGTCCTTATACGATTATCAAGCAAGTAGGACCCATGGCCTACCAGTTAGCTCTTCCCAGTCATTCTAAGCTCCATCATGTTTTTAATGTCTTATGCTCAAAGAAATTGATTGGAACTAAGTGTCAAAATCAAACTAGTCTCCTTGAGTTGGATGAATAAGATTCCATTTGTTTGTATCCTCAAGCAATGTTGGACCCATGAGAGCATATTCTTTGTTAGTGAACTATCAAGGAAGTGTTATTTCAATGGAAAAATACAACTCTAGAAGATGCCACCAGAGAGTCGGCCACCATTCTGCAACAATTTCCTCATATCAAGCCTTGAGGACAAAGTTGTTCTTCACAGGGGAGGGCATGTTAGGGACCTAACCTCCCTAACTCCTCACATATGTAGAGTAATATATTTTCCATGTAATAAAGGACAACATTAGCTAATAAGGCCTATTTAATAAATGTGAACAAGTCAATGTAAGAAGATCTAATATAAGCTTCCACTTATAGAAAGATATTCTTCTAGAATGTTCTTTAGAAGATAGAATTAGTGCAAATAAGAGTAGGAGGCATGAGAAATCATTTTCTTGAGAATTGTTTTTAATAGAACACTGCTCTACTGGAGGTTTCCCCCTCGAAGAGACAAGTGCACATTGTTTTCTATCAACAAAGTTATCATTTTTGGTGTTGTGATTCTTTGCATTTTTTTGTTCCGCTGGTATTTTCTATAGTATTTATTTTTTTTGCTCAATATAATAGATCTAGTACCTAACACAGAGTAAGTATGTAAGCTATGTGCTACAACATTTTCATATGGTGGATTGAAAATCATTGAGTGTTCCAATTTCTATGGGAACTAAGATTTTAGTTGAGAAGTCTTCTACAACATATGGAAAGATGGAGTACTAGATCAGACGTGGGAGTCTTCAATCAATTCATGCCTAATCTTGGATGTGAACACTAGGTTGCAGTGAAAAGGGTCTTCAGGTATTTGTGAGGTACCTCTGAATATTCCATTTTTTATCATAGTGATGATTCATGGGACCCACACTTGGTGGATATACATGGTTATGTTGATTCTAATTGGGCAAGGGATGTATATAGAAGGGGATCTATGGGGAAATACATGTTTTGATTGTATGGTGGAGCAATGAGTTGTATGAACAAGTGAAAATTTGTGGTTACTTTGTCCACTGCAGAGGTAGATTATATGGAATATACTCATGCCTGTAGGAGGTAATATGGCTTATGAAACTATGTTCAGAAGTAGGTCTAAGTCATAAATATATCACGATTCAATGTGATAGTAATAGTGTCATTTTCCTATCTAAGAACCTAACCTTTCATGCAAAGACAAAGAATATATAGATATACAATACCATTTTGTTAGGGACATGGTAGAGGATGGAGAGGTGATACCAAAGAAAGTTGACACCTGGCAAAATGTTGTACATGGATTGATGAAACCAATGAGCACACATCAATTATGTTTATGTTTGTAGCATCAGATAGGTACTTTCACACAATTCTAAGTGTCTAAACGTTTAGAAATCATCCAAATCCTTCTACATTAGATATTTAATTAAATTATTAAATGAATTATTAAGGTAAAGTGATTTTATTAATTATTTGAGATTAATTTAATGAAATGCTAAAGTTATTAGCATTAGTGAATTAAAATTTATCCATTGATCTCAAGTGAGATGATATTTAATCTCAACTGTCAATCACTTTGGAGATTAGGGTTAAGTCTTAAATCGATATTATAAAAAAAAGGATAGGGTAAAGGAGGAGACACTTTTTCATTAGAGAGAGAGAGAGAGAGTAAAGAAGGACCTTTTCTCAAGGAGATCTCAGATAGGTGGAGAAGGACTTTCATCTAGATATCAATACATGTCAAGGAGAAGAGAGAATAGTGGAAACCACAAGAACATCTGATAGATTGGAGCCACAATAGGAGGAACGAAATTGTATGCATTGTGCAGGTCAGTCAAGTTGTGTATCTACGTGGGCTACAGTGTAGGAAAGGGTGTACATATGTGGGATATAGTGCAAGAATACATGTATAAGTCTGATAAAGTGATTGTACGAGACCATACAACCAAGGAGAATTTGCTAGGATTTGCTAGCGTTGTCTATATTTTTATGTATTTCTCTATGGGACATTTTCCCTGAGAGCCTTTGTAGGATTTTATCTTATTCTAATTATAAGTTGATTTGAAGGGCATAAATATTTGTGTGTTTGAAATTGGTTTCGTTACTTCAACCAATTATTATTTTTTATTATTCCAACAAGTGTATTTTGTTTTGTGAGATTCCAATTTTATTTAGAACAAGGAAATCACTAGTAAATTATTTATCTAGGGTCGAGATTAGAAAATTGACAAATTCAAGTATTGTTGTGAGTCTATGGTCCTTATGGGCCCTAGAAATTATCTCGTAGTTTAATGCATTCTCCCTTGTACCCTTGCAAAGTATATGGCAAGTGGGAGAATATAGGTCTCTCATAAACCTTGTAGCAAGAATAATGCAAAGCTATAACAGGAATATATGTTGAGCAGTGGTAGAGAATAGGTTGAGAGATATAGCAGGAATAATGCAGATTTGTGTCAAGAATATATGCATAACTATGGTAGAGAATTGGTATAGATTTGTAGCAGGAATGTATGCAAAGCAATGGTAGGGAATAACCTGATTATGGTTTCCAATATGTGGAAATGTTAAACCAAAGATGGTTTACTGTCTTACTATGCCTATTTATTAAGTGTTAGGGCTAGAGGAAATTAGAGAGTAAGTTTTATCCTACTATTATGCTACCAAATTTTCTCGACAATTATGTTATTGCTAAACACTCTTGCTGAGAGCACAAAGACTTTGTATTGTAACCATTTAGTTTTTGAATGATACATTGATTGTTCTTTAGAGTGTGGAGTTTTTCTCTTGGAAAGGTTTTCCGAAGGATATCATGTTGTTAATGGTTTTTTGTTCATTTCATTTGTTTACAACTATTATGTTTTTAATTTATGGACATTCTTATCTCATAAATTAGTGTAAGAAGTGTATTCTACATCTCTTCTTCCTTTCATTCAAAATCTCCTCCTCATTTAAATATATAATTTATAACCTACTTATTAAAAATTAAACAAATTCTTGAAAATCTGAAATACCAAATACAAAACACAAATAACCTAAAACAAACAAGTTACAACAAAAAAAAACCAAATCAAATAAACAACCCTACAAACATTGAGTTATAGCCTTATCAAGGTTTCAATAAACCTCACCTTTAAAATTGACCTTCATATATCTTCCAATTTGACTTTCAAATACTTGATAATAAAGACAGAAAGTTCATCGATCGAATCCCTTGCCTTGGATGATAAATAAATCATGATCAACTTAACAATTCAAAAATAAATGGTGGTGTCTCAGTTTGATCACAACGTGGTGTTGACACGTAGTTGTAAGACCCTAGGTTCAGTTTATTCTACCAAAAAACCCTGTAGACACTGACCCTTTCAACATCACTTGCATGCAAGTGAAGTCTCACCCAAGGCATATATTGGGGCTATAGGAAGCAAGTTTTTGCAGGGATGAGGGGATGGGAGGCTATCATCATATTCATTCCCACTTATCTTCCTTGTGTGTTATATTCTTTGTCCCTTTTCCCTTGATTAATTAATAAACTTCAATTATGTAACATCATTGTGACACATATTACAACATAAACTATTCACTATAACATTCATCTTTATTGGGCATCAATCATCTACTACACAGATATACATCTAGTTATGCATAAATAGAAAATTCATGTACAATCATATAAAAAGACATTCAGACACAGTATTTAATGTGATTCACCCAATTCATGGGCTATGTCCACAACAATTGGCTTCTTTATTATTATTTGTGCAATCATCTTAGGCTTGTGCACTGTACTTACAATAGATACATCATGATGTATTCCCCATATTTCCTAGCCACTTTGTAGTGAAATCCTCTCTCTGCAAACTCTCCCTAAAACTTCAGACATGGACTCTCTCTCCTTAGTCTATTATCTCAACCTCAACCTATCATCAAATCAAATTTCATCACAACTTCAACAACCTATTCTACCTGACCCATTACATATTTAGACATAGCATTTAGGGCTCAAAACCCTATTCACTTATCCCAAAACCCCATGAAAACTAATGAAAACTCATATTTCAGGTGTGATTTTCCTACCTTTGTGCTTGCATGATGCTTTTACATTATTGAATGTTTTTCTTCCTTCTTTTGCATGCCTAAAAAATTTTGCACTTGCCTTCATTCTTTGTTCTTTGAACTTCCTATCCAACATGCCCCCAACACTCAATTGTGGCTTATCTCGAGCTACTTAAGCCTATTTCATCACACCCTCCATGCTTGCATGAAATTTTGGAGGGTCTCCTTTTCTATCGTGAATTCTTTATTGACTTCTACCTCTTGTTCAAAAATCTCTTATACGACCTACGCAGTCAAGGTCATGATTTTATCCTTGTTGGTGTGTGATTCTTGATTTACCGTGCCCTGTGCAACTACTATTTCCCCTATTAACCTTAGTGCTTCATCCTGCAATGGTACTAATCATTGTTGGAGAATCTTCTGTTGGTCCCTTATATTTTCTATTTCATTATTTGACTGTCTTTGTTCCAGTATGGCCATCATGTGCTCCGTTGGTGGGAGCATACTTATTTTCTTCGAAGCCTTATTTTCCTTTTCCTACACATCCCTTAATATATATTTCACATCCTTCGTCTCTATATCCTCCATCATGTTTGTCCAAATCTGTGCACTTTCCTCGCATAGCTTCCCACATTCCTCCTCCAATCTCTTAATACTTGTTACTATGGTTAGAAAGGTTCTTTCTCTTTCTGACTTTTCCTTTGGTGATGTGCTTGGTGTGGTGTGTGATTCCATGTCTTTGATCCTAGTGTGGAAGCCTTTAATGACTTATCTAATGTTTAAGACTTGTTCTTCAAGTGTAGCTTCTACCACCATTGGCGTTTCTGGAATATCCTTATAGATTGTTTGGATGGACTGTTGTATTCTCTCTACCTGTTTCTTAGCCTCATCCTTCTCCTTCAATATTCTCTTGTTCTTTTCCTCAAACTCCCTCTTCTCCTTCAATATCCTATCAGCCTTTTCCTTAGCCGCACTCTTCTCCTATAAATTCGTTGTATAATCTTGCTGCGACTCTGTCTTCTCCACTGCTACCTTCGCCAACTCACTTGATGTTGACTATGTGTGGAACCATATCTCCTGCGCAATACCAATGTGAAATCCTTGTAGTATTGATGTGGGTATATGTGAAATGACTAAGTCCAGGTGAATTAGTCATTATACACACTCTTGCATCTCGGGTGTTGGGAACCCAATCACATTTGGTGAGATCTTCAACACTATGCACCCTGTTGCCATCTATGAAAAATAAGAAGTGGTATCCCCCACTTCCCCATTCAAACTTCTTGATGGTCCTTCACCATATCTACGCTTTGGTGCTATCTTTGTTGCTTCCAAGATTTTCTTCAATGTGATTAACTATTCCTGCACCTGCTAGTGCAATTCTTCTTGTTTGTGTGATGTTTTCTTAAATGCTTCTTCTACGACATCCCTCACTTGATAGTCAATTGTGTCGATGTCATCATCTGTTAGAGTATAAATGGATGGCTCTTTGTGATATTTATTCTTCTTTCATGCGCATGTGTGGGGGAGGGTTTCCCCTTTCCCTTGTCTTTTCTCCTCTCTCCCACTATTTCTTTCATGTGTTCTACGTCTCTTCCTTGTTCATTTCCCTTTCCATTACCCTACCCATTTTCCTGTTCTTCTACCTCGTTATTAGAGTGCTTTGTCTCTATACCATTCATTGGAATCTTCCACTTTGGATCCCAATCTTGCATGATCAGGTGGATATATTATTTCGTGATATTATACGTTGTCTAGACCCATTCTTCTCTCGGGTCCTTCTTTTCCTGTACATAGATATGATGTCAGTATTCTATGAAACATGCAATTAGGGTGTATGCCTCTACCAATTGTGTTGAAATGCATGGTGTGTCCTTGATGCATTTCCAAATATTTTCTCCTTATAGGAATAAATCCACATTATTTTTTATCTGTCTTCTTTTATTAGGCATGTACCAGAAGTTCTAATACTTAGCTTCCAAACATGGCTTACCTCTGAGTCCCAAGAAATGGGCATCCTCTGGTTCTTCCCACGCTAGGAACACAATCAGAATTACCAGCCATGGATAATGGAATTTCATGCCTCTATCTTATGCTTATGTGCATTCTATGAGGAATCGGTTCAATAAGAAAGACGCCCAACTCATAGAGACCCCTTTGAAACACTTGTTAGCCATGAATATGGCTCCCGCTGGAACTTGGTCTTTTCTTCATTTCCTTAGTAGCTTGTATGACAATTCCTACATTGTAAGCCTTAATATTGGGTTTCATATGATCGACACATCCAACCCGCTCAAACCTCTAACTATGTGAAATTTCTCCCTCATTGCCTCTGATAGAGTCCTATCATTTTTTTTTTTCTGTAAACAATGAATTTGGATCTTGTCCATGTGTTGGTAAGTTTTTTATCATTGCAATAAGGTATATATCTATAGATATTATCTTGTTCAGCTACAAATAATCTCCATGCACACAGGTTAAGAGAAACTTAACACATGCATTCACCTCATTGTTTTTTTCGAAATGTGGGATGTCGAGTAGGTTTAGGATTCCTGCTCACTCCAATCCTCTAGCCCATACCTTTGGCAGTAGTATGCTCTAGCTTGTTGTTGGATCTTTCCTCAATTCCAAGTAATGGTGTGACACAAGTTCAAGAAACTTCTTCATGTCTGTGATATCATGGTCCACATATTAGAGTTGCGATACCCTCCCTATCATGTCTTTGTCCACGATGACTCCATTTGGGATGTCGGGTGTTACCAATTCATAGTAGGGAGTCTTCTACAATGTCATTGGTGGGGCATAAAACTTCCTTGGTGGAATTTAGTCTCGGGGAAACCTCAACCCTGATGATGATTCTCCTAGAGTCTCCTCAACCTCTAGTTCTATTGTTTGTTCTCTTTTTCTTTCTTTCTTTGGTATGGGAACTATTTCTTTTGGTGGTGCTATTTTTATAAACTGGTTACCAGTGAAAATTTCTTTGGCTCATGGTTTTTTCTTGGCTCTACAATATGTTTCTCATCTCTCTCTTACATTCATGCAAATCTAGGTGACAATAAATAATGATTGTCAACCCTTCATGGATTTTGTACCCTTTTGCCAATTATCCATGTCCCTTTGAGCATGAATTAACTATCTAATCCACTAGTGGTGTGAGGAATGCTTGATTTGATGTTACTTTATCACCATATCTCCCACTGGATTTGTGCCTCCTACTACTAATCTTTCATGATCCTTGACAATTGTTCCATTTATGGCTACGCGTTGTCTTTAGGACTTGTCATTAACACCTTTTAACCATCATTTCCTCCATTTTAATTCCTTTATCAGCCGTGACGATCTTGTTCCACACGTTTCTTCTATGCGTACCTAATTTTCTCTACAATGTTTATTTTATCTATGCACCACTTACTTTTTTTGCACCCTTACTCTCATTGTAACTTACTTCAATTTTTTCTCGTTTGTCCTTCGTTTTTCTTTCCTCCTTTTCTACTTTTTCTTCTTTTTCCTTTCTCTACTTTTTATTTTTATTTTTCCTACTATAATACAAAGGTTCTCACATAGTTTATACTAGTGCGTGATAGGTCAGATGTCCCTATAAAGTTGTACTCGACTTCCATTCACCATTCCTCCTAAGGACTTCTCCATTCATTGTTTCCAACACATGACACCTACCTTTGTCACATGCTTAATCACATATGGTCCTAACCAATTGCATTCCAAAATTTCATGGATGCTTCATAAACTTACTATCATATAGTAATGCACAGATTCCCCTACTTGAAACTTTTTTTGTTTGATATGTCTATCATGCCATGCTTTTCTTGCCTTCTAAACTTGTTGATGGAACACTGCAAAAAATCGATCTCCCTTAAGTTGTAGCAACAATGACAATCTCTCCTCTACTGCACCAAAGTCTAAAATATATGTAATCGTTGTAATGCACATGCTAGGAACAATAAACTCCATTGAAATTTCTACTTCTTTCCCATAGACTAGCTTCAAAGGTGCCTGTCTGGTCATTTTTTTACTTGTAGTCTTGTATGCCTGTGTGAAAGAACCTTTAAGTCCGGTGATCTTTCCCTACATTACATATCTTTGTGGGAGGAATTCTCTAGAATTTTATTAAAATATTCTACCGTCCCATTGGCCTAAGGGTGATACAGCGTACTCTTTTGATGATGAATTTGAAATTACTTAGTTAATTTGATCACTCAACAGAATGCATTAAGGATACAATATTGTAACTACATTCTCAAATAGAAACCTCACAGTAGTCTCTTCATTTCTATCTATGACTAGTGCTTCTTCTTCCCCATCTAATTAAATACTTTCTTGCGGTGATTATATATTTAGCACCTAATCTTCTCTCTATTGGTTCGGACCAACAAAGTATATTTACCATTTATCAAATTCCTACAATGTAAACTGTGGATGTAAAGTAATCTCATCCCTTGGAAGGATTTCCCACTTGCCCCAACAAAATCGCATCCACGATATTTTGTAGCATCCTTATAGAGTGTGGGCCACCAGATCCCTATGCATGAAATCTTTTGCATTGTCTTTTACCTACGGCAGTGTCCTCCTGAAATACCTTTGTGCGCTTCTGATAATATAATTGGCCTTTCATTCTCTAACAAACATCATCTTAATATCCCATCAACACCTAGATTGTATAACTTCCCTACAATTAGATAATAGTCTATTGCTTTAACCACCAAAATGTTTCTTACATTGCAACTCTCATGTCTAGCAAGGCCATCCCTGTACTTAGAAACTTCACAATGTCTACAAAGTAGTCGTCCACTATTTTAACTGAAAATAAGTGTATATCTGACAAGTTGTCATCTATATTACACACTCTTGCTTTACGATGGTATGTGGAGTAATTGATCTGGTCTTGCATTCCTTCCCTGTGGTTTGTGATCTCAAAATCCTTATTCACAGAAGCATCAACAACCATCTCATATTCTCCCCAACAATGGCTTGTTCACTAAATTATATTTGAGTGCATAATGGTTTGTATACATCTTAAATTGAGACCCCCAAAATATTGTCTAAACTTCTATAGCGCATAGACACCAACCCTTCTTGTTTTGTGGTAGTGTAATTTTTTACATTTGCGGATGGCTTTCTACTTGCAAATGAAATTGGGTGGTGTATGTATATATCCTATGGATGATATAGCACTATGCCTAAAACTATGGATGACACATCTACATGAACAATCAACTCCTTCTTGTCAGGAAGATCAAATGCATTTCGATCCACTAATTTCTACTTTAATGTATCCAAACCTTTTTGACAATCCTCATTCCATGGAACTTAGCTTCTTTATTCAACAACTTCTCCATGGGTGATTGTTTAATAATATGAGCATAAACATAGGTAAATTCCTATAATATTATCTTTTAGCTATGACCCAGGGTTTCTCTCAACTTTTTGACTGATGTGGATGGTTATAAATCTAAAATCATTGCAATATTAGAAGGATCCACTAACAAATACCGCATAGACTGTGGCCCAATAAATTCCAAAAGGCACATAGAAAATACATGTATTCACATTCATTGAAATATGATATTGTCTACACCTATCCAACATTAACCTAAGTACTTCTATGTGATATTTCAATAGAATAAGAATTGTCCTAATATTCTAGAAGGTACACTTAAAGGAACTTATGAACAAATTCCTTAAACATTGCAACAAAAACTCTTGAAAAAATACGGAGTTGCATTCTTCAGTCCAATGAGAATCATTGTGTATTGATAACTTCCTCACTCTATTGCAAAAGTATTCTTATATTTGTATTTCTGCACAATCCTTATCCGGTGATATCCTGAGAATCCATACGTGAAGGAATAGGCCTCTTGCCCCCCTACATTATCTAGCACTTCACCAGTAAAGGCTTGTTTGGAAATGGATCGTACATCAATTAGCTTCCTTAGGTCTACACAAATCTTGATTCCCTTTGTCTTCTTATCTTGTACTACTAAATTGGAATTATCCATCCCCTTGTCTTCTTATCTTGTACTACCATCAGAATTATCCATTATGATTCCACAACTGGCTCAATGATTCTAGATTCCAACATTTGGTCTATCTATGCTTTCACCTTTTCTTTATACTTCAGACTTAACCTGCAGGGTCCCTTTCTCACTGATTTAGCATCTGGTTTCAAAGGGATCTTCATTTATCCTAACTCACCATCTATCCCCTTCATCTATGAGAATGTAGTTGGGAATAGATATTAATACTCATGTAGTAAATCTACATTCTTATCCATAGTTTCATCATTCCAGTAGTCTCCTATCTGTAGAAACTTTGGGTTTTCCTTTGTCCCAATATTTACCTTTCATGTCTTTAATGCATAGGAAAACGCAACAAATTCAATATATGGGCCTTCTACTGTGAATTCCCCCTCAATTTTAGGTACTTGTATATTCCTTGGATCTTCCTCATCGTGTTCTTCTTTAGCAACATTATAGCATTCCAACTCATGAACATTGAAAGAATATATGTGTGCATTACATGCCTATACCACCTCCATTGGCACTTCTTCTGAAAAAATATTGGTTCGAATGACCTGTAACGTTGCATATAATAATGGAGATTCATGTTCAAAAGTAAAAGTTAAATTAAACCTTTGAATTAGTTGGTCCCAATTCCATGTTTCTCTATGCATTTCTAGTTCTAGGTACCAATTCTTAGGAATTGTATCCAATGTAGGTATAAACATGTGCATCTATTCCTTCTTCGGGATCAAACTCCATATGTTTCTACACTACTCAACATGATATGTTGGATCACCTACTCATGTATACTTGTACGCAATATACTGCACCTCAGTACCAAATCTCACTTGCATTAGTCTTCTACACTATGACTAGTCTTCCATGCCCTCTTTATCTGCATCCCACCATCTAGCTAGAGTGGCCTTCAAGACAACATTTAATGCTAACATTCTTTGTTGTTCGAGTATATGCAACTCAAAATCCTTTACAAAAGAGATTATATCAGTCAATCCATCATACTTGGGTGGATCACATAACTCCATTCCAATCCAGTGTAATGATCGAGTTATGCATGTACATTGTCTAGTTGATACTTCATGCATCCTTTGTTTCCAATGTTCTAGACCTTACTCTGAGTTTGAAGCACATGAGATAATTCTTATCCAAATTAGATAACCATATCCAGTTGGGTTAACATATTCATCCATCTGCATAGTCATGTTATACAAATTGTCAAGTTCATTCCCTTTTGTTGGCTCTATGTAACTCTTTCCTTCTATCGGATCCAATGGTGCAGTAAACTTCAAGTATCCTACCTAAAATATCATTTCCCTCCTCTTCAGGTTAATAGTCACATGATTTTCAAAGGCCCATTCAAGTCCCATCAATGTTGTATATGGATGACTATCATCCACAATCTTAATGACTTTGAAATCTTCTACACTGCACACACCATATATATTTACAAGTACTTCAGTTAATCAACGAATTCGTACTATCTTTTGCTGGTTTGCCAATCTTAACTGGAAATGAGTCCAAATCAACTTGGGTTTCCCCATCATTTCCCATGTCTTCTTTGGTAACACATTTAAATTTGAACCCAAGTCTAAAATAACATTATCCACATCATATTCCCCAATGTGCTCACTTAATATGAAATCTTTGTTGGTCCTCTTTTTCTAAAGCACTTGATTCACTACCCTCTATGCAGTGGGAATTTACCTTTCTTGTGTGCAATGATCAATCATGTCACATAGTGTACCCAATATAGTTTCATCTTTCATAAATTCTATGTAACTTCGCATAAACTCTCTTAGAGTACTGATGCAGTGCCCTTACTTCGGCAGGGTCTGCTGACCTCCCAGTCTGGGATCTTCGATTTCCTTGAGTTGGATCAGCTCCTCTAGAATCCTCACTGAACAATTCCACAGGTTCTTGTGAAGATCCACCTGCACAAACAAGCACCAGGTGCACGCCTCCCCGACATGACCACCGACTGTGACTATGCTTTTAACCAAAAGGCGCTTCGCAAAATCACAAGTCGGGGAATCGCACGCGAGTCAAATCTGTCTCTTTGATTTTTGATATCCATGAGACCAGATCAACGGTTCATGATCCTCTCATGATCCAATGGTTCATATCAATTCACGTTTCAAGATTTTGGGAATTAACTTCCTTTGTTCTCCCAACTCTCGATTCTCGAGTTCCCACTCTCGCTAGATCGATGGTTGAGATCTCCCCATGATATAAAGGTTAAGGTTAAATCACGAACTTGGGTTTCATGAGTTTCCTTACCCTGTGCACTTCCAAAGGGTTAAAGTTAATGCACTTACCCTTGTATCCAATGATTGTTGGTCTACATGCTCAGATCTGACTGTTCAGGTCTGATCTCCCTTTGTGCATTCTCCTAAGTGTCTGGACGCAAGATTTGATGGCCAGATCTCTCCCTCTATATCCGATCCAATGATAGTTATCTCTACCCCTCCTGAGCTTTCACTTCCTTTAAAGATTTTGATCTCCCATGTACTTCTTGTGTTTTTAGGTATTTCGTCAAACTCAGACCAAAGGATTTCTTGAAAATAAATTATGATCACCCTCCTGGCATCCCTATATTTTGATTCTCTGACTTCTTGTAGAGTCCCTTCAACACTTATTCGAATATTGGTTCTGTGCGCTCCTTGCACTAGATATTTACGCAAGGTTTGAGTTCTTATGGAAAAATGTGCACGCCTCGCAACCGACACTTTGCACTCCTTGCAAATGGAAAATGTTGTGTTAACTCTTCTGAGCTTCAAGATTGAAACATATCTCATTAACACAATCCTTGTGCTCTGTGTGCACACCTTGCACCAGCTTAATAGAAGAGAAAACAGTGGAAACTCATACAAACATTTCACAGTGTCATAAACTTGTACCAAAATTCATTCATTCGTGAAAGTAACAACAACATGAAATTGAAAACAATATTCACACCATACATTGGATCAATTTTCCTCTATTATCTTCATTCAAAAGAAAAATGGCTACAACTAAAATCAAACAACAATTACAAATTCAGAAAATCTCCTACTAGCTTTGCAACAACCTCATTTGGGTGTACAAACTCTCTATTTATCTCAGAGGGTTCTTACAATTCCCTCCTGACTACTCGTCTTTCCCAGAACAAAAACTAACTGTTAACTAAATTCAGTTACATTCAAGACTGTTCGACTTCTTGAAAACCAAAAACTAGTTGTTACCTAATTTCTGTTGCATTCAAGATTAGGAGTGATCCTTCCAGATCATTCATGATCGTTCGGCTCCAAAACGGTTTACAGGAAACACCAGCAGTGAATGGTCCGCCATGATTCAACTGTGCACTAAGACACTGAGTTGTCTCTCCACATAGGCTTGCTGACGATTCTCCTGCATCATACTCCCATGGACAAAACAATTCATGGACTCTTGTTCATGAGCTATTGTACCGACTTTCCATGCTTCTAGATATCAGCTTCATTTTCCCAACTGGAATCTTCTATCGGGTGTCCCTTCCACTTGACCAGATATTCAAAATAGGTCTTCCTCCTGGTATTTTTTCAATCCTCTGATCAATGATCTTCTCCATTTGTGGTTTTTATGCTATAGGCATTTGTTTCTCCCACTGAATCTTCTCTTGATATTTTGATCCCTCTATGTCATATTTCCTTTAAGGGTACAGGTTTGAAATGTTGAATATGGGTGATATGCCCACATCATCTGGAAGCTCAATCTCATAGGCATTTTCATCAAACTTCCTTAAAATCTTACATGGCCCTATCTTCTTCATATTTAACTTGTTATATGTTCCCCTAGGGAACCTTTATTTCCTAAGATGTGCTAGAACCTGGTCTCCCACCTAAAATTGAAGTTCTCTGCGATGTTGATCAACTTTGTGCTTGTACTCTTGGCTAGAGCTCTGCAACTATCCTCTGATCTGGCTATGGAGCTTCTGCATTTCTGTAGCGAAATATTCTGCTCCATTGCTTATGATCTCACTCTGTTCCAAGTATCTCAACTCAGATACTCCCCTTGGTTGTATTCCATACAGTATTTGAAATGGGCTCTTTCCAGTGCTTCTGTTTGGTAATTCATTGTATGCAAATTCTGCTTGTGGTAGAATCCGATTCCATTGATTATGATGCTCAGTGACCAGACTCCTCAATAATTTTCCCAAACTTATGTTTACCACCTCAGTCTGTCCATCTATCTGAGGATGATAAGTTGATCTAAAGGAAAAATCTGTCCCCAACTTCTTCCATAGTTTTCTCCAAAAATGACTAACAAACTTTGTGTCTCTATCTGAGACAATGCTCCTGGGTAGGTCGTGAAGTCTCACAACTTCCTTGAAAAACAGATTTGCAACATGTGTTGCATCACTGGTCTTATGGCATGGGATAAAGTGTGTCATCTTTGAAAATCTATCCACCACCACAAATATGGAGTCAAATCCTCTTTGTGTCCTTGGCAGTTCCAACACAAAATCCATTCTTATTGCATCCCAAGGCCTCTCTGGTATTGACAATGGTTGATACAATCTAGTGTTATGTCTTTTACCTTTTGCATGTTGGCAGATTCTACATCTGTTCACAAATTTCACTACTTTTGTTCTCATACCTGGCCAATTGTATCAACTTCTCAACTATGCAAATGTTTTATTATGGCCGAAATGTCCAGCCAATCCTCCACTATGCTTTTCTTTCAAAAGGTTGCCCCTCATTGAGCATTTTGGTATGCACAACTGATTTCCTTTGAACAAAAATCCCTCTTGAATCATATACTCTATCCATTGGCTCCTGTTTCTCAGCAGAGGATTTTCACATGCTTTGTATGCTTCCTTGAAATTTAGGTCATCACTATACATTTCCTTAAGGTATTCAAACCCCGAGGTCTTCACCTGAAATTCCTGTAGAATCAAATATCTCCTTCTCAATGCATCAACAACTTTGTTAGCATTCCCAACAATATGTTTTATGAAAAAAGTAAAATTCTTCATAAACTCAATCCACTTTGCATGCTTCTGGTTCAATTTTTCCTTTTTGGTTATAAATTGTACATCTTGGTTATTGCTATACGAGATAAATTCTTGTGGGACAAGGTAATGTCTCCACCGCTTCAGGGCTTTAATTATGGAATAAAACTCCTTATCATACGTGGAGTATTTTCTCTTAGTCTCATTCATCTTCTCACTGAAATAGTCAATAGGTTTATTATCCTAGCCCAAAATTGCTCCAATTGCAACTCCACTTGCATCACATCTCACTTGAAATGTCTTTTCAAAATTTGGCAAGACCAGAATTGGATGTTCTGTTATTTTCTCCTTCAATATATTGAATATCCTCTCGACCTCCTCTGTCTATTTAAAAGACTTGTGCTTCTTCTTCACTATATCCATTATTGGTGCACAAATTCCACTAAAATATCTGATAAACTTCCTATAGAAACTTGTTAATCCATGGAAGCTTCTTACCTCAAACATGCTTCTCGATGACAACTATTCTTTGATTGCTTTCACCTTCTCTAGATCCATCTTCAACTCATTTGAATAGATCACAAAACCCAAGTAGATGAGCTTTGTCTTCATAAAAGAGGACTTCTTCAGGTTTATCAATAGCTTCCTCTGTTGTAGGCTCCTCATCACTAGTGTCAGGTGTCTCAAATGCTCCTCTTTAGTCCTACTAAAGATCAATATATCATCCAGTTATACAACCACAAACTTGCCAATTAAATCTTCTAGTATCTCATTCATCAACCTCATAAAAGTACCCGAGGCATTTGTTAATACAAACGACATAACAAGCCACTCGTACAAACCTTCGTTTGTCTTAAAGGTTGTCTTCCACTCATCACCTTCTCTCATTCGTATATGGTGATATCCACTTTTCAAATCTATCTTAGAAATAAATTTGCTCCACTTAAACAGTCCATTAAATCATCCATTATTGGAAAAGGAAATACATACCTAATGGTGATCTTGTTAATGGCTCTTGAGTCTATACACATTCTCCATCCTCCATATTTCTTTGGGATCAACAAATTAGACATTGCGCATGGGCTCAAGTTCTCTCTGGCCAAACCCTTGTCTAACAATTCCTGGAGTTGGTTCTTTACCTCCTCATTCTCTCGAGATGTCAATCTGTATGCTGATTTGTTTGGAAGACTTGTTCCTAGTATCAAATCGATATGATGGATGATACTTCTGATGGGTGGTAATGAGTTAGGTAACTCATCCACCATTATGTCAGAAAAATTATCCAACAATTCATGAACTTCTTCAGGAAAATCATCCATTGAAGTACTTGTAAGGATAACTCTGGGTTTCCTCACTACAACAAATTGCATCTCATGTTCTTTCTTGACATCTTTTAGGAATTCCTTCCCACAAATGAGAAGTATGCTTGTGTTGGCTTCCTCTTTCACTTTCTTCTCCTCTATTGGAAGCAACATGTGTGTCCTACCATTCTTCTCCAAGGTGTATGTATTAGTCCTTCCATCATGAATGAAATTCCTGTCAAACTGCCATGGTCTTCCCAACAAAATATGACATACATCCATGGGAATGACATCACATAGAATTTCATCTTTATATCCTCCTATCTTAATTTAAACCAAGCATTGTTTAGTAATCATTACCTGGTGTCCTTTCTGCAACCACGACACTTTGTATGTCTTCGGGTGTGCAGTCGTCTCCAGCTCCAGTTTCTCCACCATTTCTGTGGATACTAGGTTATCAATGCTCCCAGTGTCAATTATCACCTTGCATACTCTGTCTTTAGTCTTGCAATATGTCCTGAATAGGATGTTCCTCTGCACTGGCCTCTCAACTTCTACCTCTGGTTTCCAGAGAACCTTCCTCATCATCAGGGATGTCCCATCCTCTGCTCCTTCTGCTTCAACATTCCTTCTCTGTGCTTCCGAAATGTGAGCTTCACCCTCTCCTTATTTCTTGTTCTCAGGGCATTCCCAAGACATGTGCCCTGTCTTTCCATAAGCATAACATCTTACTTCTCCAATTCTGTTTCTTCCTCTCCCTCTAGAAGAACTTCTTCCACCATTATTTCCTCCTCGGGAACTTCTTCCTCTTTCCGAGTGTCTGCGTGGTTTGTTTGTCTCGTCCTTGGATTTATGTACCCTGTCATGGAAAACTACCTTGCCTTTGTTTGGGGTCAGGTTCCTACCTCTACCTCATTGGTTTTGTTTTCTGGCCAACTTATCCTATGCCTTCAGTGCAAACTGATAAGCATCCTCCACTATCCTTACTGACATCATGTTGATCTCATCCTCGATTTTGTACCTCAGGACATTTATATACCTGGCAATTTTTTCTTCATCTTTCTCTCTTTGTCCAGTTCTGATGTTCACCTTGTATAACTCCTCTGTGTACTCTTTAACTGTCATACCCTTTTGTCTTAGGTTCTCCAACTTCCTGAATAGATTGATTTGATAATATTTAGACATGAATTTAGCCTTCAACTTGGCTACCATTATGTCATATTTCTTTATCTTATGTTTTCCTTTGCTTCTCCTCTCAGCCTGCAGTTCATCCCACCATAGTGTTGCATATACCTTGATCCTAGTGACAGCATGTCTCACCCTTTTTTCCTCATCGACGTCTTCATAGTCAAAATATTTGTCCATGGATCGTATCCAATCCAACAGCTCTTCAACATCCAAATTACCTTCATACATTGGGACCTCTATCTTGGCTCTACCTCCCAATCTGACAACTTCTCTCAGCAAGCATTCTTCGGCAACATTTTCTCCTACAGCTTCTTCGACTTTGACTTCTTCTCTCTTTGCATCGCTGATGTCTCTAGCATCAGGTGCCCTCCTCTATGCTGCCTCCATCGCCTCTAATATTTCACGAAGTTATCGCAACTCCATTTATACAGCTTGATTGGATAAAGGTGGCTCCTCTCGTCTCCTTGGTGGCATTGTGTTGACGGTATCTCACACACATAGTACAACTTCGAGTTCTTTTGTCTCTTCTCCCTTTATCTCCTTCACCTGAAATCTATAGATGAAATATCACTATGATACCACTTGATGCAGTGCCCCTACCTTGGAATGGTCTACTGACCTCCCGGTATAGGATCTGCAATTTCCTCAAGCTGGATCAGCTCCTTAATTCCCGTTGGAATCCTCACTAAACAATTCCACAGGTTCTTGTGAAGCTCTGCCCGCGTGAACAAGCACCAAGCACACGCTTACCCCACATGACCACTGAACGTGGCCACGCTCTTAACCAAAAGGTGCTTCATGAAATCACAAGTCAGGGAATCGCACATGAGTCAACTCTGACTCTTCGATTTTTGATATCCATGAGACCAAATCAATGGTTCGTTCTCCTCGCATGATCTGATGGTTCGGATCAGTTCGTGAGTTCGCGTTTCGGGGGTTTGGGAATTAGCTTCCTTCATTCTCCCAACTCTCGATCCTCGAGTTCCCACTCTCACTAAATCCACGGTCTAGGTCTGATCTAATGGTCCAGGTCTGATCTCCCAGTCTAGGTCTGATTTGACGGTCCAGGTCTCTGATCTGACGATCCAGGTCTGATCTCCCTTTGTGCGCTCTCTTGAGTATCTGTACATGAGATTTTATGGCCATATCTATTCCCTTATAGTTTATCTGATGACAATTATTTCTCCCCCTCCTGAGCTTCTTCTTCCTTTGAAGATTTCGATCTCCCATGCACTTCTTGCATTTTTCAGGGATTTTGTCAAACTCAAACCAAATGGTTTCTTGAAAAGAAACTATGCTCACCCTCCTAGCGTCCCTCTGTTCTAATTCTATGACTTATTGTAGAGTCCCTTCGACACTTAGGAGAATCTTGGATCTGTGAGCTCCTCACACTAGATCTTTACTCAAGGTTTGAGTTCTTGCGGACAACTATGCACGCCTCACAACAGGCACTTTGCACTCCTTGAAAATGGAAAATTCCATGTTATCTCTTCTGAGCTTCAGGATTGAAACATATCCCATTAACACACTCCTTTTGCTCTGTGTGCACACCTTACATCAACTTAATAGAAGAGAAAACAATGGAAACTCATACAAACATTTCACAGTGTCATAAACTCGTACCGAAATTAATTCATTCATGAAAGTAACAACAATAGGAAATTGCAAACAATATTCACACCATACATTGGATCAATTTTCCTCTGTTATATTCATTCAAAATAAAAATGGCTACAAGTAAAATTATGAATTCAGAAAATCTCCTACTAGCTTTGCAACAACCTCATTTGGGCGTACAATCTCTCTATTTATCTTAGAGGTTTCTTAGGGTTCCCTCCTGACTACTCGTCTTTCCCTAAACAAAAATTGTCTGTTAACTAAATTTAGTTACATTCAAGATTGTTCGTGTTCTTGAAAACCAAAAACCAGTTGCTACCTAATTTATGTTACATTCAAGATTAGGAGTGATCCTTCCAGATCATTAATGATTGTTTAGCTCCAAAACGGTTTACAGGAAACGCCGACGGTGAATGTTCTACCATGATTCAACTGTAATCTGAGATGATGAGTTGTCTCTCCACATAGGCTTGCTGACAATGCTCCTACATCAAGTACTTACCTTCTCAACTGGATTTTCTGGTATAGTACATTCATAGACCGAAGGCATGTTGACCATAGGAGGCACATTTTATGTTGATGCTACCCAATCTGATCATAGTATTTATTTTCTTGTCTTTTGATACGTGTACTTTTCTTGCTAAGGGTCAAATGTCGACATAGGTATTGCTTATTTCCTCAACCATTGCTCAACCTATTTCCCTCCATTCCTCACATCATCCCTTTTTCTTTCTCCTCCATGCATGAAAACTACTATTCTAGGCCTTTCATTGTGTTTCTTGATTGAAATCTTCTGTACATTCTGATTTGGGTTCTAGTTTTGATTCCCTCTTTCCTACCACTTCGTAAGTATTTGAGGATAGTCTTCTCTCGCATGATCTAGTGCTCTACAATATTTGCAATTTTTGCAAGGATTCAAGTTGTCATGAGCTAAGTGTCCTGATTGATTACAATTGTAACATATTATTGATCCTCTACCTCCTCTGCCAAAATTTTATTTTCCTCGACCTCTGTCGAATCCTCCTTAGTTCTTAGATTAAATACTCTCTAATTATTATACTATAGACCACCTCCTTCTGTCGCAAAATTCTCCTCCTAAATCCTGTACATATCTAAAGTGCACTCTCTCATCAAATTGAATGCATGGCAATCCTTCTCTTCATTCCCAAATGACTTGCAAAAGCTACAACATATATTCCTTGGCGTTCTTTGGTATTTATCTAGTAATGGACACTAAGTCAAATAATGTCCCCATTTCTTACATATTTCACAAGATCCCCCTCCCGGTAGTGGATTCGGTGCTCCAGTCGCTAAACAATGCAGAAATGAAGGGCATTCATCTTTATGGTGGCCTTCAATCCTACACTTGGTACACCAGACTTGTTCTCGCTTCTTCTTCCCTTTTGTAAGCTCTTCTAATTGAATTTTCGAGGTGAATAACTATGTGTGTAATTGTGCCATTCCCCCACCATCTCCTATAGGGGATGCTTCTAACTTCATCATGATTTCCAAAGCTTCAGGATGTGACACAACATTTTGTTGAATCAATGATTGACGAATATGTGGTAGTAGCCCTGCAATAAACCATTCTTGGTGTTGTTAATCAAAGATATGGAATGCCAACCTACCCATCAAATCCTTAAATATTTGATCATAGTCTCAAATTGACTCATTCTACACTTGTTTGATTTCCTTCAACTCTGTAATGTATTGCAACTTAGACTTTGGATTCTTGAACTCTTTCAACAATGCTTGTCTAATTTCTGTTAAAGTCCTTGCTTGTCCTATAGGTGTTACTCTACAGTTTCATATACCATACTAACGTGCAGCCTCCAAAAGTTGTTTCCAGTTTCACAATATTTACAGCCTCATCCTAGAAATTATTCACACCCCAAATAGTTTCACATATGAATAAATGTTTCTTTGGGTCCTCCGACCCAACTCCCTGGAACTCAAGTAGTCTCAGTGTGTTGTGTAACCTGCCATGTTTTTTTGTGTAGTACCTCCCCTCAACGATTTTGGTTGAATTTGAATTGACACACTCCTTCCACTTCTCTGGCTACTGCTACTCTATCTTCCCTGGCTAACTATAAGTGCTTTTTAGAAATCCTCAAATGTTACTTCTTATCTAGGTGATGCACATGGGGTCATGGAATTGACATAGGATACAATCTAAGTAGGAATTAACAACTCTTCTATTATATGAATGAACTTAGAATTATCTTCCTCTCCTTCTATGTATGATATTTCTATGATTTGGAATATTTCATGGGGTTCCCTCCCCTCAATCTCACTGCACGACTCTCCTTTCTCAGCCCCAATATTTAGCCTCTTGTACCTTCTGCTACTGTGCAGTACTCCAAACTTGTCTTCCTCTTATAATACACCTTCTTCATTTATCTACATCCTCAAAGCCTCTCTTCCTTCTTCATTTCTTCCTTCATTCTTTCCTACATTTAGAATATCCTATGGTCATCCCCCTATTCCCCTATGTGCGCAAATCCCCTTATCAATCAGACTCCATTTTCATCACACACTTGTCACATAACATCTTTATCTAGGTACCCAATGATTTCATAAACCTTCTATGCAGACCCTTAAATAAATTCCTCTCTACAACATTGTATCATTGGGTATAATCCACTGCAAATTTCATAATATAACCTCCCAGTATTTTGTTTAACTAAAAATCAACTACATGAGAAATCTTGTTACTTACAGAGTTTTATTGTCTTACCAACTCAAGAGTCTAGTTCATTGGCATTGCAGTTTGATGCCTTCCAGTATTCTCCACTAATATTTCTAACCATTCAGTTAAGATAATCAGAATTCACTAAAGAAAATATCATGCAGCTTTATGTACACATACCTTTGCATCCATTATTCATTTCTCATCCGAGGGTTTCTATTCTCTTTCTAAGAAAATTCTCATTCCTTCCTTTCTAGCCATTCAATGATCTCTTTCTTAGTCGGCCTCCAAAACATTCCCTCAATCATAGATATTGGGTCCCAACAATGGAACCATTTGTTGGTGCACGATTGTAAGACCCTATGTTCAGTTTATTTTAACAACAAACCATGTAGACACCGACCCTTTCGGCATAACTTGCATGCAAGTGAAGTCTCACCCTAGGCATGTATTGGGTATGCAGGAACCAAGTTTCTGTAGGTATGAGGGAATGGGAGTCTATCATCATATTCATTCCCACTTATCTACCTCATGCATCATATTCTTTGTCCCTTTTTCATTGATTAATTAGTAAACTTCAATTATGCAACATCATTGTGACACAAATTGCAACATAAACTATTCATTGTAACATTCATCTTTATTGTGCATCAATCATCTACTACAAAGATCTAGATCTAGTTATGCATAAATAGAACATTCATGGACAATCACATAAAAATACATTCACATACATTGTTTAACATGGTTCACCCAATTCTTGGGCTACGTCCAAAATGACTGGCTTCTTTATTATTCTCTGTGCAATCATCTCAAGCTTGTGAATTTCGCTTACAATAGATACATCATGATGTATTTCCCAATCTTTCCTAGTTTCTCTACAATGCAAGCCTCTCTATGAAAACTCTCCCTATTTCTTCATACATAGACTCTCTCTCCTTCTCAGTCTATTCTCTCAACCTAAACCTATCATCAACTCAACTTTTAACACAATTTCAACAACCTATTCTACCTGATCCATTACATATTTATACATAGCATTTAGGGCTCAAAACCCTATTTGATTATCCAAAACCCTATCAAAACCCATAAAAACTCATTGTCCATGCGTTCTTTTCTAACCTTTGCATCTGCATGTTTCTTTTACATTCTCTATTGTTGTTCTTCCTGGTCCTTCATGTCTATCTTCTTTTGCATGTCTAACTGCTTTTGTGCATGCCCTCATTCTTCATTCTTCGAACTGCCTATTCAACACATGGTCATGTATCATTTCTAAATACTGAAGGCTCTTCTTCTAAGATATATGCACAATGGTTCCATGTAGACTCAATGTGACTTGAAGGAATTTCTTTTGGAAAGTAGTTGTATCCATGTGTAATATTATTGTAACATATTTTATATGAATATTTGTAACTTAGCATTGGAGATTTTAAGCACCAATAAGTTTTTGTATTGATTTTTAATCCCTCTCAATCCTTAATAAATTTGGGGTTTTGTAACAAGTAATGGCTCATAGGAACATCCAAGAGAAAAACTACATTTCAGCATTGATCAACAATCACTTCACTAACTAACCTTCACATCATGCACCAATGGAATGTCTTTGATGTTGTGTTGATTACTTGGACATGGAAAATTCTACAAGTAAATGTTTGTGAATGTGTTTACATGATATATTATT
>SNQJ01S0108997.1:6340-16979 GCA_010110895.2 Picea sitchensis
AACATTTTCACAGTATGATCTTCATAACTATTTGGTACAACTTGTGTATTTAACCTAGATATATATATATATATAGGCACTTCCTATTGTAGGTAATTATTCCAAGTTTTCAATAATGTTTGTACAATGTGATATTCCTAACTATTTGGTACAACCTATGTATTTAACCTATAGCAATATATGTCTAGGTAAATCTTAAATCTTCAAGCTTATTTCTAGACTATTTTTTGGCATTTTCGATTGACAATAAATTTTCGAGTTGGTTACTTGTATGCAATAACTTATATGCTAGAAAGGTTAAGGTTAGAAAAATATGGATCCCATCTAGTTTAATTATATATTCCGTATAATTATATAACATATTCCCACTTACAGTTAATACACATAGAATCTCTTACTCAAGGAATACAATAAAATTGTCAAAGTTATACTGTATTTTATTTCATTCCAACAAGATTTAAATCAATAGAACCATTCATCTAGATTGAAAGAGATGCATTCTATAAGTCATCAAACAAATAACACTCGATCAGAGAAGGAGTATATGGACATATCTTAGCAATTGACAAACAACAAATGGAACAACCAAGTTCCTCCCAACCTTAGAATGGAATAGTCAAATCTACTTGCTTCGTTCATCCCCTAGCCTGACCATGAATCCATGAGGGTGAACTCCAGAACTCCTCCTCAGCTATAGTCCTTCTATATCAGAAAACTTTTGGTTGCCTCACACTCAGAAAACAATGTTCATAATAGCAAGATATAATTCTTTCCCCAACATACTAGGCAATGTCTTGCCTCCTGCCATATGCTATATATCCAAAAGCAATTGTGCCTAGGTCTTTTCCCCTTGGGAATTTTCATAGCTTTCCAAATACTTGATTTTCATGGGTTGCCAATGGAAAAATTCTTGATTTTCCACTTGCAACATTCATCCCTGATGTAGTTCCAACATGTTCACCACTCATGGAGTCATGGTCAGCTGATTTCAACCTGGTTGTTCCATTTGTCCATCAACAAAAAATATAAAAATATTTGTTTTAATAAAAGTTTCATAGTCAAACAGTTAGTTGGGTCAAATCATATCTCTTCCCAACAGTCATAATCATAATTTACAATTAACTAAATTTGGAATTTCCATAAATGGAAATAATTTTCCAATTTCAAATTTAGCAAAAACGGAAATAAATTCCTAAGTATTTTCAAACTTAAAAATATATTTTATTTTTAGGGATGTTGGTAGAATATGAAATATTGTGCTCGTTTTACCATTGAATATAACCTTTTCACCCAACCATAGGCCAAAGACACCCTCCGAGCACCTTAACCTTGAGAAAGAATCATTCTGGAAGAAAACCCTAGGCTAGATAGACAAACAAAGGGTAGCGCACCTTTCCCCAAGGATAGCGCATCAAAAAGAGTTCATCCGATTGTCCAAACCATAACCAAGAGATAGTCCAATCCAAACATTATCTGCTAGCCGCAACAACTACAATGGGAACTCTCCTCAAAATTGCGCACAAGACTAGGCACTGCAGTGCGCACAAGTTCCTGCTCTGCAATTCTGAGACTGCCTGCCAGAATGAGAAATAGCCTCTTGTATTTATACTAATTATGGCTAACTTCCTGGGTCGAATTCTCATTTTGGGTATCTATCTGTTCAGTATATTATTATTTCTTCTCGCCGACTTCTTCTCTTGGAGGCTAATAACCTAATATAAATTATTTTCTTGAGCCGACAAGTCTTCTAGGGTTATTAGCCAACTCATTAGGGTTTCTTCTTGCTTCCTGGAGTATTCTATTATCATTAGGTTTACACGTGGAGGTAAATACGTCCCACACCTACCATAATATCAACACTCCCTCCTAGCTAGGGAGGTATTATAGGTAATGGTCTTGAGAACAAAACATACCATTCACCCGGTAGCATCAACATAGTCATCTAGACTATCATCATCACCATTAGTGTCATCAACTGCATCATCTCTCAAAACCATACTCCACCTTATTAATCCAAAATGATGTTGGATAAGTCACTCACACTATAGAGTGATACACGAGCCGTTCTTTTGTCCTATAAGAGTAGATGTTCTGAACCATTTTTCATTTAGGAAATCTTTGTCCTTTAATCATTCATCTGGCTAATAATCATTTACCAAACTGTTGATAGTTTTCAAGGTAATTGGAACAAAATAGAACACAATTGTGTCTATCTATAGTAGTACATAACTACAATCCAGTGGTACAATACCACACCAAGTAGAAAAAAAGTACTTGATCAGTAACACATAGTCAAGAACAATGGAACACATCCACCACAGTAGTATACATCTACTGTCATACATTCTTCATAACAATAATCTGATATCAACTTGCACAGAAACAATGTTATGATATAAAATGAATCATCTGGGACAATATTTCACTCACATCTGTGAGATCTGAAAGAATATCTACTCTCAAAGTAGAACATCAACGATGGGTTATCTGCCTTATTCTTCTCAAACAAGGAATAATGATTGTTCTGATTTATGAACCTGGACCATTCCTCACCCTGGGCTATTCCTCCGACACTAAACAAAGTGTAACTTGGAGAGAATGAATCTTCCCTAAGGAATGTTTGTACCTGATTGTTGATCCTGTACCATTCCCCACCATGGGCCATTCCTTTGACACTAAACAAAGTGCAACCTGAAGAGAATGAATACACCCTAAGGAATGACTGCCCAGACCATTTTCTCTGTTAACCACAAGAGGAAAAGACTGTCATGTACCAACCTCTAAAATAAACCATTCCTCATGTTAACCACAATGAGAAATCATTGTCTGGGGAGGCGGGCTAGTCTTCTTGAGTAACGCTCAAGAAGAGAGACTTCCCTAGACCACTCCCCATGTTAACCACAATGAGAATTCATTGTCTATGGTACATCAACAATATGGACCATTTCCCATGTTAACCACAATGGGAAATCGCTATCCGTCAGAAATATCAATCCACTTTTCGAACAAGAAAGAATCTGCTCATCCTGGACAATTCTTCGAATTGAAAAATGATTGTCCATCAATCAATAATATATTAGTTCTCCCTCCCAACCTGGGATTCATCTCTTCCTTTTTGAATAAGGAAGTCGTCTCCATGAGCTCCAGCTTGAGTACGCAAACACTTTCATCATGGATAGAAGATTTACCAAAATGTCTTCTTATCTGCTCATCTTTGGAGATATGTATTGGAGAACAAATTTCTCCTTTTTGGACTTCACGGATAATGTAATGCTTGATTTCAAATGTACTTTGTCATGGAACACTAGTTTTGTTTGAAGGCTTCATGTAGCTATGATCTATATAGTATATCATTGTTTGGAAGACTGGAACATATCCATGTGGCACTTCTTCTGTCATAATGAGATTTGGTCTACTGAGTAATCATCTTGATACAATATCTTTATAGAAAATCTTCACCATGCTTCTGCTATGCACTGGAGGTTCTCCACCAAGTTGTCTTCTTCTATCTTCATACAAGGGTCTCTTTCTGGTATGCCTCAAGGTCTTGAGGTTGCTCTTCATACGCTCTTTATTTAATTTCTCTGGAGAACATTCTTTGCATTCATCTAATGTAGAACTCCAACTCATGGATGTTGCATATGATATAATGACTCATTGTAACATCCCACTCTGGCCCACTGAGAACACTTATTATTTTTGGACACTTGCTCGCAAGTGATCTGGACCCTTTTTTGATGTTAGACCTATGATATTCGATTATGATGTGATTGAAAGATGACATGATGTGTCCCTATTTGATGTAGACAGGTGCTATTGACTCAGTTTGATTGAGTGTGCAGGGTTTTTGACCTTGAGGATGCAGAGGCATCGGTAGATCCCCCCCTTGGACTCCGGACTGAGTCAGGGAGTGTGCTTTCGGGTTAATGTGTTTATTATGATGTTCTATTTGAGTGATGTTTTGATGTTGACATTTCTGACATGATTATTTGTGATGCAGGATGACAATAGCTTGCCGACTTGACTCACATATGGAGTAAAGGGGCCACACACCATTGCAGAGAGGTTGAGGGAGAGGGGTGGACAGCAGCCCTGCCACCGCCTGCTAGCACTCCCTCCGTGGCTCGAACTGTAGGTTAATGATTACCTAGTTCGAGAGGACCCACGATGTCGTGAGGGCCGACTGCGACCGAAGTTCGAGAGGACCCAATGGTCGCGAGGGCCGACCGCGATGTACGCCGCAATGATTCTGCGGCTGCACAAGGCGTGGGGGCCTTATTTTGTTCTTAGTCTCCTACTAAGTTCACCGGCGGAGTTTTGACCTGTGGATTATAGAGGTCTACTCAATAAGTTAGTCGGGTGAGTGGCACCCCTTGGGAGCACGGCATCCCGAAGGGCACGCCGCATTTAAGAAACTTAGTCTACGTAGTGGCACCCTTGACACGTGTGGGTGCATCCAAAAGGGCATCGCCGCCAAACGAAAAGTCCGTGAGGCTGCAGTGGCAACTTTGGCGCATGTGGTGCGACCCGGCGGGCACGTCAGCAAAGGTGGTTTATGGAATCACCACTAGCCCCAAGTCTTCAAAGACTATCAAAATCTTAAAGCATTACCCCAACCACGCCAGCTCTAATCTAAACCCTGCTTCAAGACCTCTAGGGGAAATTTTAGTGGCTCCAACAATTGAAAATCAAAAAAGGGAATGAAAATGCAACTCGCATTCGTCAGCCTCTCTTTTTCCTTGTCTACTTAACTAAACTATCCTCCTCCCCTTGATCTTCCAGTATCCATCTTCCTTACTCAGGCAGTTCAATTTTTCTAAATCGCCAGCCCTCCCCGTTAATCTTCTTTATTCATTTTGTAAAACATTACTTTTCCCATCAAGCCAATTCATCGCCAATCTCTTTTAATCCCACTATACAAATATATTAATGATAATTAAATAATGAATGAGCTTCCTCAATAAAAAAAAAAAATGAAAATATAAATATAGGTATACTTATTTTATAAACCTATTATAAACAAATGAAGCTAAGCATATGAATTATAAACAAATTATAAAAGCATTTTTATATTATAAACCAATTAAACAAAAAGGTGATGAGCGCACTTACCCCTCTAAATTTTTTTTAAAAAAAGGGGAAAATAAAATGAAAATATAAACCAATTAAATTAAAAAAAAGAGAATTAAGAAAGTCAAAAAGGGGAAAACCTAAGAAAAGGAGAGAGAATTAGGGTTTGAGGGATAAGGAGTGAGAGGGAAAGGAAAAGGGCTTTTGTCGATATTGGGATTGTGATGTTGAGAGAAGAGAGACTGACCGATTGCTGGTAGGAGTTGGGAACCTCAGCACATTGTGAGTGGTAACTCAGCCTTTGAGGCAAATGAGGAGCTAGTTACCGGTTGTGTGTGGCCCCTATGCTCCTGGGACTCCGAGGGGGAAGAAGAGTACCTCTAGCTTTGACTAGGAGGTACCCGTGAGGTCACATCAGTCGACAAGAAGGAGCTGAGCTGAAGCAAGCACAAGAAACCTTGGGTAAAACAGCTGCATGACACACAAAAAGTAAATCTCTCGGTTTTCTATCTTGCTATGCATATTTACAAACCGTAGTTAATGGTTTGTGCAACTTGTAGTTTTAATGGATATAGAGTGAATCGTGTATGAGAACTGTTGCGGATGCTACCCACCTTGTATTAAAGTATTTAACGCTGTTTTCTGGATGAAATTTTTATTGGTTCTTGTTTGTGATATATGCTTTGGGTTGTGGTGGGTTTACCTTTTTATTGTCAAGGCAGTAATCTCATGTATTGTGCATTTTATACCACATTGTGCATTTTTTTATTACCGGGTGTATATATATAGTAAATACGCCTTTCCTGTAACGGTGGCAACCGTTGGCTTTAAATTTCGGCAACCACTATTTATGTCCTGCCGCTCATCAAACCTTACATTATCGCTCAATGACCCTCTTTTCCCCATCGCTGCTTTTTCCACATTCGGAATATATTTGCACAATCAAAATTGTTATATTAAATAGTTTTAGATTTCAATATAGATTGCTTCATACAACAATCCAATGCATCATGTTTCTATACTTACAGTTGAAACTTGGAAATGCATGCAACCGTTGATTAGCTTAGGTCCCTTATGGAAGTGGGGTTAAATTTTTGGTTCAAGGCAGTCGATTCTTATGGTATGAGCTCTTAGGTTACAGAAGCAGTTGTTTGAACAAATTGGTAGATTTTAAGAGTCCCTAGAATGCTAGTACATAAACTTACTAGTGAAGAATACACGGTGCCTAAGGGAAAAGCAAGGGCATTAATCATGTGTAAAGTGGGATCTAAATTTGGAACCACACACAAGGACCTCTTCTGTTAACTTATGATGGGCTCATAGTGTCAGTTTCTTATAACCTTTGATAGAGTTTAGGCTCCTTCCTAAATGGGAAATGCATGTAACCAAGGAAAGAAAGAGTTTATACCTATTACAAAAAGATTGGCATCTTCCCGATTCCAAGTTGGCTCTGACTTAGTACGTGCAGTTGAAAGAAAGGAAGGATATTTTAACACGATTCATAGCCAACAAATGGAATTGTTCAGACTGAAATGGAGCACTTTAAAATTACTTAATGGTGTCATTAGTGTTGAGCGCTTTGCCATTGTGGTCCAAGCGCATAAGTTATTGATGATAAATGCCAAATATCGCTACCAATTTTTATATGTTAAATTGAATAAATATTGAAAATTCATCATATACGTCGCTAATAATGTTAAGTTGAATTGTGCATATCTTAATTAAGTGGCGAGATGAGTTTATTTTAAATTCTTTTTATGTCACGGTAGATTTTAGACGCGATAATATAATAGGAAGATTGTAATATAATATTTGCTCGCATCCGGCGGTTGCTCCTTGTTCGCTTCGGATCTATTATTTAGTATATCACATCTGCCAAAGCAATTCGATAAGTCAAGCACCGGTCCGCCTAATTGCTAGTGTAATCTGGCGAGGAAGGTACAATTGCGGAAGTTCATTTTCACTAATGCAAGACTAGAGTCACACAACGCCGGAATTTCTACCCGGACACACTAACACATAGATTGTCTGGTTCAATTTATGAAAGTATAATTTCGGCACGACGTACCGAAGAGCAATCTATTACCTACAACCGCAGTTCCTGAACGGAGAAACATAAATAACATAAATATATATTCTAAAATAGTCGCCATGATTAAACCCTAGGCCTCGGTTTCCAATCCATCAAGCTCTACGATCCTTGAGCTGACGGTCTGTCCTTGGACACAGCAATTGGCAGCCTTTTTCTTTGGTGCCGTGTTCACATGGTCATGGATGACGTGCGTAATTTCTGTTCCTTACGATGCTTCGGTTATTGGCTGAGACTTAAGGTCTGAGACTTACCGACCTTAATAATGCCACTTGGTAGAAATGAGTAGAAGCCTCGCGTAGGTGAATTAATGACCTTCCGTTGCATTGATAATAATATTAATGGTAGTGCTATTATGTCTTGGGGAACTGTGGCTGTAACGCAGAGCATGGTAATGTTGTCGATAGTTGTGCTGTTTTCGTTTTTATTAAAGGTGAATTCGCTAATCCTTGCCGAATCGGGTAAGAGAATGTTATCGATTGATTTAATATTTTGTTTCAATAATATATATGTCTATATATGATGTTCCAAGATAGAATTGATTTTCACCATCGTATTTATTCATTGTAATTATCGTATAGGATATTTCTAATAATATTGGTTTTAAACTTTAGTTAGTAAATTAAATGCCCCTTCTCACGTTCATCAACAACAATTATATGTTTACGCTAGTATATATTCTATCAATCTAAAACCCCAAAAAATCTAAACCCTAAACGGACCTAAAAAAAAGGAAAATAAAATTTTAATTCTTCACACATTACACTTCCTAAAAGTCAAATGACTGATATGTCATTCATTAAATTAGAACGAATTGGAAAATAAAGCAGCACAATCCGAAAATTAAGTCTCATTTATGACTTGGAAATTAAGGGTTAGTGACACAACAATATAAATTTATGAGGTGCTTTATACTTGCCATTTTAAATATGGTTATTCTCAATCGCGGCGCTTTATTTATTTATTGTTAATTGGTTAATTGAATACTGGCCCTTTTTTTATTTTGCTAGAATGGTTGTCTTGAATAGTGGCCTGATTATTGATAATTTGCCTATTGAGTAGTGACATTTAATTCTATTGTTAATTTGGTCATTTGAATGGTGGCATTGATTAATGGTAATTGGCTTTGATTTATCGTATAAGTGGCATTTGATTAATGATAATTGGCATTTGATTATTGGCATTTGATTTATCGTATAATTGGTCATTTTGAATCATGGCATTTTAATTGTTGTTAATTCTTGTCCCTCTAAATTCTCTGTTACTTTTAATATGATCAATTGAAATATTGTCATGGTTACATATTGTCACTTAAATTATGATGTCATGATTTTAATTTAGACATGATGTTATTTTTAGATACGAGTTGTTTTGTATATTGATATAGGGTAAGGGAGTGTCATTGGGTGGTCTTAAACATCTAGGTAATGATGGGGTATTGATACCGGTAATTAGGATAAGGCTTGCTCCAATTTCCATTGTTGTTCTTGGTAAGGTTACTATGGTTTAAATTGAAATGTTAATATTAAGGTAATATCAAGTTACGATCCTTTCTTATTCTTTTGAGCAAGTAAATTATTTCTGCAAAAGGCGTCAATAGTAATCAAGCCCAAGTGCCACTATTGACGCCTTTTGCAGAAATAATTTACTTGCCCAAAAGAATAAGAAAGGATCGTGGTAATAAAGTTAAGGTATTGAAATGGAGTTAGTGCAATGAATTAATTATAATGTAGGAGTTAATTACATCACCTTTTGATGTAGGACTGATGTTATGGTTAGAACTAGGATAATGTTCTAGGAAATTCTTGAGGAAGGATATTGTTGTTAATTGTTGACCCTAAATGAATGTCGGAAATGATAATTTAATTGTAAGACTAGTTTAGATAATGGGAAGGCACTTCGTTATCAATTGTTGCAACCTGATTATGATAAACCTCGCATTGTTGGTTATGTCTTAGGGATATGATACTGCATTGTAGAGCAAATGTACGAAGGGGTTAGCTACTAGGATTTGTTATATTTTCAATGCGTTTAATTGTGGGGAATGTTAATGCCCAAAGTGTATCGGCGGGTATATTAATGTCATGAAGCAATATTATTTAAGATATGTTACTAGGATTCTTTCGCTTGCAGCTTACTAAGCGTAAGATAACAGATGTTGTGGTAGCGTCATTGACTTGAATATAATGTGCTAGAAAACGAGGGAAAGTAAAGACTGAAATGATAAGGTAATATTAATGTCATCAACCTTGTGGTGAAAATGCTGCCATTTATGTTTTAATTCTAGCGCCTAAATGCTTGGTGATTTTTACTAACGCCAGTCATTGTAATATAAAGGCGCTATGGGTATGATTTCCTGTTGTTGCTGTTGACATCCTGAATGCTAGCAGAAGCTTGCGTCTTGTTGGATGTCGTGTGGCGACGTAGAGTCACGTGAGTCCGTCCTTCTACACGTNNCCTGTCAACGGAATGGTTGTCATAACGAGGAGGGTCGCTACACTCATGTAGAGATATGTCTGGTTTACTGGAACAAGTAATCATCATAGTCTTCTCCCTCCATCTAGGAGAACCTCTAGTTCTAGGCCTCACAATTCTTTCATTCATAAGTCTTTCATACACTGTTCTTCATCACGACTTTCAATTCCTCTTCTTGATTTCTTTTATTGAGTTCAGATTAGGCTGGCAATCCTGTGATTCTTAATACAATGACTGGTTGTTCTGATTTCTCATTTTTTCTTGGAATATGTTCTTCCTGATGCTTTTCTTTAGCTCTTGGGTCCATGGAGTTTCTTATAGATTCTATGCCCTAAAGATTCCATTTCTTTCTTTCATCATAAGATCACGGATGTGGATGGACAACCAGGGATACCTTAAGGCTTCTCTTCAAAGAAGACTTCTTCTGAGGTTGAATTGGACACGTACTGTCTTTCATGGCTGCTACCATGGATATATACTTCATCATCTTCAATGGATCATAGGATTAGTTCCCTCCCAGTCCTTGCTTCATGTATGAGTGCATATAATCGGCTCCCTCCGTCTAACAAAGTCCATGCTTCCGTTTACATCCTTATTGTCTACTGCAATATATAATTGGCTCTTTCTGTCTGACAGAGTCCACGCTTCCATCTTGTTTTCTTCTACAAAAAGGTCATAAGTCTTTCTCCAATTTCCTCTTGATTGCTGACTTGTTTCTGTCTTTGCTTCTTCTAAGTCTCTTCATGATGGATTTGTCTTATCTTGCAATAGCTTTCACATGATTTGTTTGACGTATTTCATCCTTTCATGTGTATTATCTAATTATATCCATCCTTATCTTGTTGTTATTCCATAGGTATAGTTCTTCTTGGAACACATTATCTTCCAAGAGATAGATATACAAGATATGTACAGAGACGATGCAAACAAGATATCTACAAGAAATAAGAAGAGTGTTGTTACCTTTAGAAGAAGAAGTCTCTTTCATCCTTCTTAGTCTTCTTT
>SNQJ01S0108997.1:17026-29312 GCA_010110895.2 Picea sitchensis
ATACTTTCGACAGTTGAAGCATTGTATTTCTAAAATATCTTTCTCTTGATTTGTCTTCTTCTTTGAACCAAACTTCCTTTTGTTCCTGAAGTTCTTTAATCTTTTTGTGAAGGCTTGATCATCAAACTTCTTTTGGGGTTTCTTTTTTCCTTTGATCCTTGATTCTTCTTGAGCACATAAAGTCCAATGTTATTCAAATGTTGGATACTTATTTCTTGTGTTCATGCTTGCGGAAAATGCATCCCACATCTCGGAAAGACCATTGAATACTATGTTTACCAACTCCTTCTCTGAGATGGTCTCTTCAATAGCTTGTATTTGATCTCTTAACTGAGAAATTATCACAAAGTATGATGTTATGTTGTCGTCATCATTCATCTTCATGTCACAGAGCTCATTCTTCAGACTCATTACTTGTCCAATGTTTCTGACTGAGAAGAGGTTTGTTAGGGCATAGTACATATTATTTGATGACTGAATATGGGATATGTAGGGTATCAAGTGGTCTTTGATAGAGTGCACTATGATACTCATGGAATTGATGTCATCGTCTTTGAACTTCTCCATAACTGCAACGTTCTGCGGTTCCTTTTCTTTTCCTTCTTCAAATTCTGGTTCCACAATATTTACTTTCACGATATCCAACACTTTATTCTTGGAAAGGATGAGGTCAATCCTTGTCTTCCATGCTCTGAAGTTAGAGGATCCATCTAACTTGTTATCTGACTTCATAGAATAAGTCATGGTTTCTTTGACTTGGTCAAACCCTAGATTTGACCAAAAACGTAAACTTAACGTCTTGGCTTGTTGAGAGTATCAGGAGATGTGCTAGGCTAGGGCACACTACTGTATAGAAATTAGGTCAATCCCTTCACTTAAGGTGCCTCAATGAGAGGATTAGGGTTTCTACAATTGCACCTGCTAGTAACCCTAATTGCAGTGCTATGGTGACTACTCCTACTAAAAACCCTAGCGACAGTTCTTCAACAAGATCAATATCCTTATGACCATGTTTCCTTCTAGCGATTAAACTGAATGAAGGAGGTGTGGGCCCATAACCTATTAGAATATGAAATATTGTTCTCATTTTACCATTGACAATACCCTTGTCACCCAACCATAGGTTGAATCCACCCTTCGAGCACCTTAACCTTGACAGAGAATCATTCCAGAAGAAAACCCTAGGCTAGATAGCCAAACAAAGGGTAGCACACCTTTCCCCAAGGATAGCACATCAACAAGAGTTGATCAGATAGTCCAAACCCTAACCAAGAGATAGTCCAAGAAAAACATGATCTGCTAGCTGCAACAACTATAATGGTAGCTCTCCTCAAACCTGGACACAAGACTGGGCAGCGCAATGCGCACAAGTTGCTGCTCTCCAATTCTGAGACTTCCTGCTAGAATGAGAATTGGCTTCCTATATTTATACTAATTCTGGCTAATTGCCTCGACTGACTTCTCATTTTGGGTATCTTTATGTTCAGTATATTATTATTTCTTCTGTTCGACTTCTTCTCTCGGATGCTAACAACCTAATATAAATTATATTCTTGAGCCAAAAAGTCTTCTAGGGTTATTAGCCAACTCATTAGGGTTTCTTCTTTCTTCCGAGAGTATTCTATTCTCGTTAGGTTTACACCTGGAGGCAAATACCTCCTGCGGCTACCATAACATCAATAGATGTTACACTAAGCATACTCCTTGCTCTCTCTAGAAGAGTCATGTTCATGCGTTCAATGACTCAATTTTGTTGAGGACTATAGGCAGTGGTTTTATGCCTATCAATCCCAAATTCCTTGCAATAGTTATCAAATTCCATTGACGTAAATTCACCACCATTATTAGTTCTTAAGCATTTAATGGACCTACCAGTTCTCTTTTCCACTAAATCTCTAAACTGCTTGAAAACAGTAAACACATCAACCTTTCTTTTCAACATATAGATCCACACCTTCTAGATAAATCATCTATAAAAGTTACAAAATATGATGATCCTCCATACAAAATAGTAGGGGATGGTCCACAAACATCAGAATGGATATAGTCAAGGATTCCCTCACTAGTGTGTCTTCTGGTTTTAAATTTCTGTCTATTTTTCTTTCCATAGATACAATGCTTGCATAAAACTAACTTTAAAGACTTTAGACTAGGAAGTAACTTGCGATCAAATAATACCTTTAATCCTTGTTCACTCATATGGCCCAACCGTTGATGCCAGAATCGAACATAATCATTGTCGTTCTCAGATATCGCTGTCACATGATCTCACTTAGCTCTTCCTTCTAATAGAAATAGGTTACCGACCTTCTTCGCTTTCATAACCAGTAGGATTCCTTTGTAGACTTTCATAACTCCATCTTGAACAATACTCTTATATCCTCTAGTATCTAAGACTCCCAAAAAAATTAGGTTCTTTCTAAGCTCAGGTACATGTCTCACATCAGTTAGTATTTAAGCGGTTCCATCAAACATCTTAATTTGAATACTACCAATTCCCACAACTTTACATGATATGCCATTTCCCATGTAAACAATTCCATCATCTATAGACTCATAAGTAAAAAACCAGTGTCTATGAAGACAGATGTGATTTGAAGCACCAGAATCTAATAACCACTATTGATCGTGACGTGAACCAATACTAATTGATAAAACTTCATTAGTCATACCTAAACATGTTGTTGAACCTGTTTCAATTGCATTTGCTTCCTTTGTCTCTTTTGGAGGGTATTCTTTGGAGGCTTGTTGTCGCTTCCAACAATCCTTCTTCACGTGTCCATATTTTCCACAAAACCAACACTTAAGCTTTCTTTTTCTTCCCTTCGACTTTGATTGAGACAAATCTCTCTGACCGTGTCGTCTTTATTTAGGTCTGCCTCTAACCATCATCTCCTCACATGTAGAGGTTTCTAGATTGGATTTCTTCCTTGTTTCCTCATACAGTAAAGCTCCAACAATATCATCAAACTCAATACTTTCTGTTGAACTGAAACTAATAGAGGTAACAAAGTGATCCCATGACGCAGACAAAGAACACAATAATGTAATTGCCTTATATTCAGATTCGAATTTCACTCCCATGCTATCCAACTAGACTAAAAGAGTATTAAAAGTATTTAAATGATCATTTATTTTCGTACCTTCCTTCATACGCAAACTGTACAATTGCCTTTTCAGGAAGATCCTATTCGTCAAGGATTTCGTCATATACAAGCTTTCCAGCATCGTCTATAAACCGACTGTTTTCTTCTCCGAGACAATGTTGAACAAAACATCATCGATCAAGCACATGTGTATGGCACTCAATGCTCTCTCATCGATCTCATCTGAGTCTTCAAATGTTATGGTCATGGGTTGTTTGTCCTTTCCCAAAAGCACCTTTGCCACGCCTTGTTGCACGAGCAAATCGTGCATCTTAACCTTCTAGATCTTGAAATTGTTCTTGCCATTGTTCTCAATTTCGAATTTGGCACTCTGCGTCTTCACCGTTAGTAGAAAAAACAATTTCCAAAAAAACACCACTGTTTATAATAACCAAAACCCTTTGAAAAATATATGGAAGAATAATGATATAATCTTCACAAGGTTTAATAAAAAAAATCTTTCAATAATATATAAAAGAGGCCACCTCAAATATATTATATAAAGCATCCACCCACTTGAATTTATGCATTTAATATAATATGCATATAATACAAATTTACCTTTTTGCATACAATCCTCCACCTGTACAATTTTAATACCTTAAACTTAAAAAAAAACAAAACCATACCTTAAATTATTTTCACTCCATAAAAATATGTGAATTAATTAAAGGAGATCGGCGCGCTCTTTGTATAGAGTTTCCAACACTGGTTTTGATTAGGGGAGGATCAACGCTCCTTTCCCTAGGGGCGCCCAACGCTGACTTGGGAACAATGTTCCCTCCACTATCTACACCCACACAGAAGTAAAAAACTCACGCACCTCTGATACCTCACCCACATGATACTTCGCCCACACAGCCTCTCCAAACACAGCGATCCCACGCATCGTGTAGAGGAATTTGGTCCATACAACGATCTCAGTTGCGCTCCGTCTACAGCTGCAAAGACATCGCTTAACAAATTTACTTCTACTCCTCTGTTGCACCATGATTTCGCTAATCTGGCACTGCTCCTGTTTTCTATAAACTCGTTCTGATACCACTTGTTATTTGTTATATTCGTTAACCCAAAAACACAAATATAAATATCACATGATAAATAATAATCACACACAAATTATAAACATATAGATTTTACATGGTTCACCTAAACATTGGGCTACATCTATCAAGTAGAGGTATCGATTGTCTTATTGTTCAAATCATGGAGATTACAACAACTCACTCACACTCTTGTTTGCCTCTACAGGCTTACATAAATAATGAACATAATTAAATTAGTTACATAACTATTTTCTAAACTCCTGCATTCATACCAAATTGAACTTGTGCATTCATACCAAATAGATAGATTTGATTGAACAAATTACTACAAAATAGGCTCCACTAAATCTGCTCATATCTACCAAATCTGAAAAATTCGTTGAAATATTCAACAATAACGATGAAAAAAATTATGCTTAAAATATTAGCAAATAAAGAGAACATGTGGCTCCCTCCTTTCCTTTCCTATAGTTCACTTAGCCCCTTATGAGGGCACGACATAGATTGGTGTTAAGATTCTGAATCTCATTAACCATAATGATTGTAAACTCTAACGAATAGCTTTTTGTAAACTTAAATCCTAAAAAATATAAAACCTAATAACTTAAACCCTAACCAATAGTTTTAATCAATGAAGCCTTAACAAATAGGTTTTAGTATATTTAATAAATTTATCATAAATTTTCTAAATAAATTTAAAAGTTTTAAATCTTGTAAATTTCGTGCTCTTGACTTTCCCATTTCCCAAACCTGCAGTTAATATATCATATAAAACCTAATAACTTAAACCCTAACCAATAGTTTTAATAACTGAAACCTTAACCCAGTAGTTTTAATAACTGAAACCTTAACCAATAGGTTTTAGTATATTTAATATATTTATTATAAATTTTCTAAATAAATTTAAAAGTTTTAAATTTTGTAAATTTCATGCTCTTCACTTTCCCAACACTGCACAACCGAGCATTTACTTTAATATACCATATTTAGTAGTAATCTAGTGTAATATTCTCCTTAGCATTTTGGATCCTCTTTCAAATTGCAAGTGGTTCACTTTCCCAACCCTGCACAACAGAGCATTTAGTTTAATATACCATATTTGGCAGTAATATTGTGTAATATTCTCCTTAGCATTTTGGATCTTGTTTCAAATTGCAAGTGGTTAAGCCATGGCTGAAATACACTATTGCTGTGAAAAATTTCAACTATAAAATTAGTAATCACATATATATATATATATATATATATATATATGTTTGTTTGTTTGTCATGAAATGCATCAATTCATGCATGTATTGTATTTTAAAGAAATCTTAATAAGTATTACATTTAATTTATGGAATGCATTTTAAATAAATATTTAGAGATCTTAATTTGGTTTTGTCTTTGTTTAAGTTTAAGCTTTAAAATATTATTTGTAGGTTCTAATTCCTTTTTTGGATTTGACTATGGTGATAATTGTTTATGGAATGCATTTTAAATAAATATTTAGAGATCTTAATTTGGTTTTGTCTTTGTTTAAGTTTAAGCTTTAAAATATTATTTGTAGGTTCTAATCCCTTTCTTGGNCATGTATTGTATTTTAAAGAAATCTTAATAAGTATTACATTTAATTTATGGAATGCATTTTAAATAAATATTTAGAGATCTTAATTTGGTTTTGTCTTTGTTTAAGTTTAAGCTTTAAAATATTATTTGTAGGTTCTAATCCCTTTCTTGGATTTGACTCTCGGGATAATTGTTTGATAGAACTAAATTGTCATTTAGTTGTTTATTCTTGGCATCTCATCTAATATGATTGATTAAACAATATCTCCACCCAAATCTTAATCTTATATATAATATTTCAAAAAAAAAATCTAATTTTATATAATTCTCAAAAATAACATAGAAAACATGTAGTGAAGATAACATTGAGTGAAAAATAAAGTATATCAAATGAAAAATAAACTATATCAAATATAACATAATGACTGTAAGATGTTTAATTGATAGTGATTCTGATCCTCGTTCACCATTCACTATTGATGTGGATGTGTTAGATAATAACTATAATATATTTAATTGATAGTTCACCATTCACTATTGATGTGGATGTGTTAAGATGTTTAATTGATAGTTCACCATTCACTATTGATGTGGATGTGTTAGATAATAACTATATAGTTCACCATTCACTATTGATGTGGATGTGTTAAGATGTTTAATTGATAGTTCACCATTCACTATTGATGTGGATGTGCTAGATAATAACTAAAAGATTTAATTGATAGTGATTCTTATCCTCATTCACCATTCACTATTGATGTGGATGTGTTAGTTAAATACCAGCTATCAAATAACTGTCCTCAGTGGATTGGATTTCAAGTTTTGCTTATTTTAAAATTTACCGCAGCACAGCGATTCTTCACGAAATATTCTTTCAAGTACCCATACTTTATGTTTAGCAAATGATTTGCAGGGACTATCCATTCACCCATTACCCTGCAAGGTGGTTCCAGTGGAAGATTAAGTGCTACCCATTTATCCACTACCGTGGGAGGTGGAGTCACGTGCATGAATTTTCATATCATGTATGGTTGCAGAAGGATTAAAAACCTTCCATTAAAAACATCCATAGGAACTTCCGTTAACTGCAAAAGCATTACAGGTTCTATGCTATAGATTCCCTTTAGTTATATATATATATAGACTTGCAGTTACCAAATATGGCAAACGACAAACAGCGTACTATCGAATTTATGATTCAGAGTTGCGCGAGGGGCTATTTCGATCATCATTATCAGTTCCCAGCGAAAACTCTGCCTGCACATGAGGCATATCTCGTACACGAACAGCCTCCGTATCCATCTGATACTACACCAGGGAACCTCTTTTGGAGCCGTATCCATCTGAACTGGAGAGCTTGCCAACAATCCCATAATTTTAATTTTAGTGATAATTGTATTCAATTATTTTAAAAGACTATTAAGCATAGTGTTCCTTTTTTCACTTATTTTAACGTTTATGTTTTGGTTTCACTTATTTTCATTAAAATACGACCACATTATTCATCTTTTTTCACGCCCAACTACCTTTTGAATTGGATACGCTGTAACGAAATTACAGACTGAATATGTTTATATATGTAAGGTTCAACTTGATTCAACACATGAGGCAATGCCGATGTTAGCCTTGCGTGTTGCGTTGCCTCAAGTAGACCATGAGAGGATTACATTTAAAATGGACCCATACACCTAAAATATGTTAAATATAATGTAATTTCAACAGGCTGATTGTACACTGTCAGCTTTTTGGCCAGCTCTTCATGATCTTCTTCATGTACTCATTTTTTACTCTTCTTCTTATATTCTAATATACTGTTTTCTGTTCTATTCTTTCTCTCTGCATTTCTTGCTTCACAATTTATCATGGTATCGGAGCTACAGTAGTAAGCCTCTTCACGCAGTAGTAAGCCTCTTCACGCAGGCTGGAGAGCAACACGATCCTCAAAACAACGCAGAGCTTACACGAATCTTGAGAGCATTCGACACAGACTTTTCACAAGGCTTGGAGAGTTGTCCGTCATACTCTTGAAAGATCCTCGGAGGAAACTTCCACGAGGAATTTGTCCGCTCATACGCTCAAAAGATCAGTGTAAGAAGCTCACGCGAGGTCACAGAGCGTACTACACTCGAAAGTTTCAAGGAGAAGAAACACGAGAAGGAAGCAGAGACTGAGAAGGAAGAAATAGTAAATATTCTTGTTCAATTTTCAAAGAATCATCAAAAATTCATGAAGAAGAGCTGCAGGAGGTGGGAACTCTTGAATAATTCAAAGCATTAGTTCAAATTCGTGAAAGATAGTTGCAGAAAGAAGAAGCGTTTAAAACATTTCGGAAATCACTCAAATTTGTCAAAGATTGGAGCAGAGAACAAAGAACTCGTGAAATTTTTTCAAAACTTTGAAAGATTCACAAATCTTTCTTCCACAGAAGAAAATCCTTGCAAAGGCAGTAAAGAAAGCGTCTCAGGTTCAAAGAACAACCTTCACAGCCATAAGATTTGTCCTACGAATAGATCCGAGGCGGAAATCCAGTTCAGAAGGGACGAAGAGAGCACAGAAAAGACAAAAGAATTTCATCCATTAGATCTTGCGCAAAGGACCGACAGTCGTTGGATCAACGAGAAAGTGCACAAGGTTTAGTCCTCTGGAGCGCCAAGGGGAAATTCGACTTGCGAAGTCACGAAATCATCTGGACCGTCCATCAAGAGACACGTGGCAAGATCTCGGCATTTCGCTGACTCCTCGCAAGGTGTAAAGGTCAGAAGATAGCAGTGAGAATTCACGAATTACAAAATCACGAGTTATTCTGGACTGTTGGATTGAGATAGATCGTGAGCCGTCAATCTGATCCAATCGTAAAATCGGGGATCGGGAGTTGGACGAGTGAAGGAGACTGCTCTCCAAAACCCCGATATGTGAAATCTTGACATCACAAATCGCAAAATCTCATGAGGATTGTGAATCGTCCATCTCAGAGGATAGGTGGCAGCAGATCCAAGTGGCATGATTTCGGCATTTCGGAGTTCAGGATATCAGAGATCTTGTTGACGAAAAGTCACGACACTCCACGGCGAAAGTCCCGAAATCCTGAAAAGATCACAACCGTCCATTCGTTCAGACACATGGCGAAGATTGAGGAAACGTCAGCATCTCGACTACCGAGGTTTCAAGTTGACAGAGGATTTGGAGTCGCAAGTCGCGAAATCGTGAAACGATGAGGACCTTCCATCTTGAGGGGACACGTGGAAACAATCTAGGCCTTCGAGGAAACTCTCGAAAAGAAAGGGCCATCGACATATCAGGATTCGACGTTTCGCTAATCTTGAGGACAAGAATCACGAGCATTTCCGAATTGCGAAGTCTGAAATTCCGAAAGGAGGAAAAGCTCCATTATGGGGCCCAGCTAACATCATATTGTCAAAACGAGGGATCGGGAATCTTCACGGTGAAACCCCCGAAGAAGACTTGAGTTATCCATCTGTTGGGATGCGTGGCAGAAATCGATGCCTTCGAAAAAAAATCCCGATAGGAGAGTCCATCGACATTACGGGATTCGGAAAATTGCGAATCCTAAAGATGAGACATCTGGAGAATTTGAAGTCTTGAAATCATGAGAAAATATTAGGACCATCCATCATAGGAGAACGCCTGGAGGAGATCAAAGCATTCGGAAAATTTCCCGAAAGGAAAAGTCAACTATCGGGATATCGGGGTTTGAGAGATCGGGGATTCCATGGACAAGAGATCCAATACATTTCGACATTCGAAACCCTAAATCCCGGAAAAGAGGTATGACTGTGGTCATATAAGGAAAGGTCGCATGGATCACGAATCTAGCCCGCAGGGCTAACTGAAGTTAGAGCACATTGGGATTTTGAAACCAAAAAACCCTAAAAGAAATATAAGGCCGCGGTCTTGTGAGAAATGGTCACATGGACTAGGGCATAGCCAGGAGGGGCTAAGGCGAGAAAAGCCATATCAGGAAATTGGTAAATCGACGATCGGGGATTGAAGAGGACAAAGAACCGAAAAAGCCCGTAGCGCATTAACCTTTAGGCGTGTGGTCACATTGATCGTAGACTAAGGGCCAATTCAAGGTCGATAAGCTCTCATTGGCAATCGACGTTTCGACAATTGGAAGTTGGAGAATTCAAAGGTCTCGTCTAACGGAGTTCTGAAACCACTGCAAATTACACGCAAGAGACAAGTAAGTAAGATTTTTTTTTTCTGTTTTGCTGAATTCCTTAAAAGATGGCGACGTCTGGCAATTTAGGACCAACACAAGGTCCGATTCTTCTTGGAAAGAACTATGAGTTCTGGTCTCTTCGGATGAGATCCTTCTTGCAAGCACAAGAGTGATGGGATCCAGTGGATCATGGATATGTGGAACCAGTTCCAGCAGACCTGTCTTCCATGACTAATCAACAGAAAATTGTGCAAGCAACGCAGAGAAACAAAGAAAATAAAGCTAAATTTTGTATTCAAAATTCAGTGGATGACTCGATTTTTTCAAAAATCACAGGCGCTGGTACTTCAAAACAGGCCCGGGACATCCTTAAATATTCCTACCAAGGAAATGAAAGGGTCAAAACAATTAAACTGCAGACCTTAAGAATACAATTCGAGACTCTAAGGATGACAGAGTCCGAAAATGTTGATCAGTTCATGACCAAATTCATGGGCATCGTGAACCAGATCAGATTGACTGGTGAAACCATTACTGATCAACGCATTGTTGAGAAAATCCTTAGAAGTTTACCAAAGAAATTCGAAATGGTTGTAACAAGAATCCTTGAATCCAAGGATCTGTCAAGTTTTTCAATAGATGAATTAATTGGTTCTTTGGTGACACATGAGACCAGACTGCATCTCACAGATGAGTGAGTCTTCAATGATTTCAAAACTCAGTTCTCCTTCAGGAGAGAGAGAGGCAGAGGAAGAAGAAGGGGTCACCAAGGAAGAGGGAGCAATCAAAGTAACCCTCACTCTAGTGGAGGTAACAAACAACAATATCCGAATCAAAATTTCCAATGTCAAAGACATCAGCAACAAAATCAACATCAGAATTTCCAGCCTCAAAGAGGCAGAGGGAGAAGATCAAATGAAAAAGCAAGCATACAATGCTATTACTGCAAAAAGTATGGGTACTATGAATCTGAATGCAGGAAGAAGCAAGCAGATCAACTCTTGGGCAGAGCACATGTGTCAAATCACAAGGGAGAAAACTCAGGAGGGATCTTTCTTTCGTGCCACAAGACTGAACAACAACCTAAAGATCTCTGGTTGTTGGACAGTGGATGCAGCAATCACATGACAGGTAACAAAGATTTACTTTCATACATTGATTCTTCAATCTCATCTGATATTACACTTCGAAATGATTACTTAGTCAAAGTTCAAGGAAAATGAACTGTTCCTATTCTTACTAAACAGAATGTAAAGAAAGACATAAACACTGTCTATCATGTTTCAGATCTGAAACATAATTTGCTAAGTGTAGGACAACTCATTGAACATGGCTATAAGGTACTTTTTGAGGGAGCATCTTGCAAGATATATTGCAAAATTCCAAGCAGAAAATTGATTTATGAAATCCACATGACTCAAAATAGGATGTTTCCCCTTACCCTGAGAACTGCAAATCTGATTCAACCATATGCACAAAGTGCATCCACCCTAAATAAAACTATGGTTTGGCATACAATATTTGGAAATCTACCATTTAAGAGTATAAGTATTCTTTAGAAGAACTCCATGGTCAAAGGTTTTCCTATATTTAAAGAGAAAATTCCCCCATGTGAGTCTTGCATACTTGGAAAACATAAGAGAACTAGTTTTCCACAGTCTTCCACTGAAGCCAAACAACATCTTGAACTTGTTCACACTGACCTATGTGGACCAATGCTAAAAAAATTCAATAGGTGGTAGCTTTTACTTTCTAACGTTTATTGATGATTTCAACAGAAAAATATGGATCTATTTTCTCAGACACAAGTCTGAAACTTTTGCAAAATTCAAAGAATTCAAGACAGAAGCTGAAAAACAGAGTGGAAAATATATCAAAGCACTCAGGTCAGATGGAGGAGGAGAATACAACTCCAGAGAATTTGCAAATTTCTTCAAATCACAAGGCATTATCATGCAAACAACAACTAGGTATACTCCACAACAGAATGGAGTGGCTGAAAGGAAAAATCAGACAATAATGAATATGGCAAGAACACTTCTTAAAGAGAAAAGTTTGTCAAATACTTTTTGGGATGAAGTAGTGGCATGCTCAGTTTATCTCCTGAATAGATCCCCAACCACCAAACTAAAGTTAGAAGTCCCTCAAGAAGCATGGAGTGGGACAAAGCTCAATGTTGCACATCTAAGGACATTCAGATGCATAGCATACAATCACATACCTTCTGAATTAAGGAAGAAACTTGATGACATAAGTGAGAAATGTATTTTCACTGGATATAGTGAAACATCTAAATCTTACAGGCTTTACAATCCAATCACCAAGAAACTAATTCTCAGCAGAGATGTAAAATTTCTAGAAAA
>SNQJ01S0108998.1:9354-38954 GCA_010110895.2 Picea sitchensis
GAGAACCAAAGGAGATATTGACCATTGATCCGAGAGGGACACGTGTCAATGGATTGTCAACTCTGGAAAAATATGATAGAGATAAATTTAAAATTGAGAGTTGAAATCTCTGAAGTCTGCAGACCCGAAGGAGATCTCGATTGTTAATCTGAGAGGGACACGCATCAGTGGATCATCAAATATAGAAGATTGGAGTACGGAGAAAATAAAGGTTTGAGATATGAAACTCTCGGAGTCTGGATCATGAAGTAAATCACAGTCGTTGATTTAGGAAGTCTAGATCGGATCCACAGACTTGAGAGGATAGATCTGAACCATCTGTTCAGGAGCATAATCAAGACTGTGAGATCGATGATCCTGTCGAATTGCAGGGATTGAAGGTGCATGAATTTTAAAATGTTGAAGGCGAGTTGCAATCGAAACCAAGGTTTTTTATAAAAGACACGTGGATCTTTGTAGTGAATTGTGGGGTGAAAAGCAGGTTTCCCTCAAACCACCATTGGATGCACCCACAATCGCGTGGTCATAATAAATATTCACCCAAGGTCATATAGAGAAATGTATCCAACACTCACTAGACTGATATCAAGAAGATCCTTTTGAATAGGTGTTTGGTCATCATGAGTGGTCATGTGAAGGAAGGGGCTTGGAAGCCAGAGAAGCCAAAAATGACTGACTATAAATACCAAAGAATACAAAGAGTTACGAATGGTAGAGAAACCACAGAATCCCAAGATAACGCCTTCTAATGATGAATAGATTTAGTATAACCCCCAGGGAAGATGAAGAGTTTACATGATGATCAGGCAGAGGAATCAAAGTGAGAAATACATGAAGAACAAAAAATACAGCGTGATTTTTCGAGTATGATGCATGTGGGCAGGATGAGACACAGTGCATAATCTGAAGGAGAGATTTGTGGCGCAGTAAAGAGTATCCAGATGCAACAAAAATTATAAAAGGAATAAGAGAAGTTGAAGAGCTGCAATTGTGAGCATAGGAGGGAAAATAACAAAGCAATGAAGATGAACGATGAACAAGTAGAACAAAGTATAGAAGCTGAAGAAGGCAGAGGAGACATGGAGCTATAACATACCATATCAGAGACAGAGAAAGTAAGTAAAGTTTTGTAAGAATCATTAAGGGTGGTAGGGTGGTGCTAGGTAGGATTGCAGTCATCTAAATTCTAGTTGGTGCTAGAAGATATTATGGGAGTTGGTTCTTCCATATAGTGGGTGTTAGAAAAACCTGGGAGTTGGTGTTTCCATTTAGTTGGTGCTAGAGAAATCTGAGAGTTGGTGCTCTTTGCAAGTTGTATCTTACTATCAGAGGTTGTAGCGTCATATTTGAGTTCGAACTCAAAGACTCTGATGTACATGAAATTTGGAGCTTGATTGACATCCTAAGAAGAAGAGGTTTTCACCCTTATGGGTTTCCTCATGAAAATTAGTGTCCCTGTGTATTCTGTGTGACTGATCAAATATTGTTTATCTATGCATGTTAAGTTATCAACAACACATTAAATAATAATCTAGAATGAATAATAAAATCAAAGGAAAAGTTTAAAGATTATATACATAAATGATGCATGCCCCCCTCTCAGTTATATTTCCAACAATTGGTATCAGATCTGGTGCCTTTGATAAAAGGTAGATCCATAGGCTTGAACATGACTAGTCATGATGAAAGTTCAATTAATAGATCCCCTCTGTTTGATGGAAGAAACTTTTCCTTCTCCAAAATAAGAATGAGAACACATTTAATGTCTTTGGGTGTTGATGCTTGGGATCTCGTTGAAACGGGATATGTGAAACATGTAGTCTTGACCTCAAAAGATGATAAGCTGGAGTTTAGCTTTAATGAAAAAGAAATGAATTCCATCCTCAGTGGACTTGTTGAAGCTGATTTTTTTTTTCAAGGTCATGCACTGTGATTCAACAAAAGTTATGTGGGACAAGATGATAAGTAGTTATGAAGGTAATGCAAAGGTGAAAGACGCGAAAATTCAGGCTCACAGACTGAAATTTGAGCAATTAAAGATTGATGAAGTCAAAACTATCAGTAAGTACTTCTTGCGTATAGAAGAACTTGTCAATGCTACGAAAGGCCTAGGTGAAATGATAGATTAAATATTTCTAGTCTAGAAAATATTACGATCTCTTCCTGATAGATTTAACTCAAAGGTCTCTGCTATAGAGGAAATAGTTGATCTCAAAACGTTGACACTATATCAACTTCTTGGAACCCTAACTTCTTATGAAATGAGAATCACCAAAGGTAAATCCACTGCAAGAGAGGCATCTTTTAAAGTAGAGAAAAACATAGACTTTGATAGAGATGGGATTGAAGAAAAATTTGTGAGAAGACTGAAGAAAGGATCATGCAAATACAAAGGTAAACTTCCCTTCAAACATTTCAACTGTGGTAAGATAGGTCATTTTGAATCTAAGTGTCCTCACAAAATAAAGGATCAGACATATGATGATGAAGAGAATCACAAACACAAGAAGGTCTATAAAGAGAATAATTTTAAGAAGAAAATCCTTTGTGTAAACAATGATGATGATACCTCAGATGATGAAAGTAATGAATATTCTATTGAAGATAAAATAAATGATATCATGCTAATAGATTTAGAATATCTAAACACTGAAGATATAGGAAGTGAGTTCATTGATTGTGAAGCAGTAGTAGATCTTGAAGGAGAACTTGCTAGTGCCATGGAAGAGATTGATAGACTCAGAGAAAAGAAAAGAAAACAAAAAAAGTAAATGCTCAGGTATGAGAAAACATGCAATGAAACATCTGGATAAATTGCTCTGTTGAAGGTTAAGTTAGAAGAAGCTAAGAAGATTGAAGTCATCGTCAAACAATAATTGAAGGAAGTCAAAACTAAAAGTGAAAAATTGGAAGCTGAAGTAGTGACTGTTAGAAAATATCTAGAGAAATTTTAGGCCTTATATCATTAGAATCTGACAAGTATTAAAGCCTCATAAGGATTAGCCTCCATTTTGAATCAACAAAAGAATTCAAAGTTGAAAACTAGTTTTGGCTATGAAGCGGGATCAATTAGTGGTCATCCAAGCAACAAATAATCCATCAAGTTTGTCAAATATACAACCATTGACAACAAAAAACCTGCAAAAACAAAGGAACAGAATCAACCGCCAAGGAGGAGTGAAGGAAAAGCTACCAGAACTGAATATTTAGAACAAAGAAATAATACACCCTTTGCTCAAGGAAATTATCAGCCTGGAATAAATCTACATGCTCAAAGAAGACAACCATTTTCCAGGTACAAAGATTTTTTATATGGATATTGTTTTTACTTCTCTAACTTTGGCCACAAAGATATAAATTGTTCTTTAAGATTTATACATGAGAAATCAAGACAACCAAGGAATAAATATCTGCCACAACAAAGAATAAGACAACCAAGTAACAAACAACCACAGACTGAAAATCATGTGATCGATGGGAAAAGGATGCAGATTGCACATAACAATCATTATGATCCTTTATTCAATGAACTAGAATTTTACATCTACCATAATTATGGACATAAAGCTACAGACTGTCGCTTAAAAAACTATAAGCCAGATTCAAATCACAGAGCTGAAAACGTCAAGGTTTGGAAGAAGAATGAATATAACAAGTGTGGATTAGTGTTGTCAGCTCAAAAACTAAAATACACCTGGTATATTGACAACGAATGCTCCAGTCATATGTCAGGTGACAAAAGTAAGTTCCTATTACTCAAAGAAAATAAATCAGGGAATGTGACCTTTGGAAATGACGCTCCAGGAAAGATCAGAGGTAAAGGTCTAGTAATCTTAAGTAATGGAAGAAACAAAGCTCAAGATGTATTACTTGTTGATGGTTTAAAGAATAATCTTCTTAGTGTCATTCAGATATGTGACAAAGGATGTGAAGTCACTTTCATGCCAAGAATTGTAAAATAAAGACAGTAAACACAAGAGATATGATTGCAAAAGGGGTTAGAACTGAAAACAATGTATATGTTCTGAAGGAAGATAAGGAGAAATGTCATTTAAGAAAACTTGATGAAAGTTGGTTATGAAACAGAAGGATTAGACATCTGAATTTTGATCATATTGTCAAACTCAATAATGAAGGCATTGTGAAAGACATTCCAAGAATATCTAAGCCTAATAACTCTTTATGTGAATCATGTCAAATGGGGAAGCTGACTCGTGCTCAATTCAAATCGAAAAGTTTCACATCTTTAGAGAAACCACTTCAAATTTTTCATATGGATCTGTGTGGACCATCGCGAAAGGAAGGAACGGGAGGAGAACGTTACTTTATGCTAGTCATTGTGTAAGGTAGCTAGATAGGTAGTGGGGGGGCTCAGAGGGCTTCCATAATAGGATCCATTGTATGGTGTTGCCCTACCTCAAAGGTTTGATGGTAATAAAAGAGATTTTGCATAGTGTTCTTGTATATCTATTGTGGTACTTTTTTATTCAGTGTTTGGTTCTTAACAAGTGGTATCAGAGAACTTTCCTTGGGCAGACATTGTGGGCATATATTTTTTTATTTTTGCAGATTTTTTTTTTTCGGAGCAGAAAAAAGAGGGCCGCGATATTCTCGAAGTTTTATGCATACTTTTGTGAAAAAATTTCAGAAAATTGTTCTCTATCTGAGTTCCTCTCAGAAAAACACCCAATTTGAAAAAACAAATTGTCCGAAACGGAGTCCAGGAAGTCAAGATATTGAAGTTTTAAAATCTGCAAATTTTCGGGATTTTTTCCGCGGACGGCGGCGATAATTTTTTTTATTTCTGTAGCATTTGGAGGCCGAATTTTCCTAAATAAATTACATATATGAGTTCCTCTCACAATTTCACCCAATTTAAAAAAAAAAATCAGCCAAAACGGAGTCCGGGAAATGAAGTTATGAGCATTTTAACTTCAACAATTTTTTAGGGTTTTTCCAGAAAAAACCGCGATTTTCTGCCGTAACTTATTGGGTGAGTTCATAGGATGCTCAGATGGCTATTTCTTCTCAAAACCTGAAAGAAATTCATCAATCATTCAAAGCCCAATTGTTTCACACATTGGATGACAAATTGGATGCATTTGTACATGGTCTCACAGACAGCCTCACATACGACCTCAATGATAGTTTTCGTAGTATTCAAGATTCATTGAATAACACGCAGGAGATATTTCTTATGGAGGGCCTCAAGGGTGAATATAATCAAGAAATATAGGTTTGGTATTATTTAGAGGCAGATTGTGATGATTGGTATATGGATAGTTTTCATTTTAGGGATGACAACCACTTTCATATTTTATTTGATGACTCTACTCCACCTTCTGTAGAGAACATCAATGTCCCACATCAGGAGCTAGTTACCAGTGTTCATTCTACATATTCTACAGTGGTATTATTCATTCCAGATTCTGCTACGACCATTTTCCACTATGTGGATGGATCTTCTTTTTTGGATCCACATGATAGGTGTCAGTCTTTGGAGTATCATTTGGAGTTGGTTATTGGATTCCAAAATCTTCCACTGGGAGTTCACATGAGCACTTGGACATGGGACCCAGGCTTAGAATGGTGGTTGGACTACTTCAACATGGTGGATTTCCTTTCTACATGGGACCTTGGTTCTTCACTCTTCTTCAGCATTATTGTCCACAATTATCCATGGGACCCTGGTATATGGTTGTACATCAAGCGTTGAAGACAACGCTTTCATAAGGGGGATGAAATGCAAGGTAGCTAGAGAGGTAGTGGGGGGGATCAAAGGGCCCATAGTGATAATAGTGAAGGTCATTCAATGTAAGGTGGACTAGGTCCACTATATTATTAAATAAGTCCCACTACGGTAGTTAGATATAATAAATGGGTAATTAGATATAATAAATGTAAGAGGACTTCTTAGAAGGTTTTAATTCTAGAAGATTCCTCATCTAGAATGTTCTTAGGTGATGGTAGAACTATATAAAGGGGTTCAAGCAATGTAATAAGATATGAAGATAAGTATTGTATTTGGAGTGGTAGCTCAATAGGAGGATGCCTCCTCAAAGAGGCAAGTGAACAGGAGAGGATCCCTTCCATAATAAGATCCATTGTGTGGTGTTGCCCTACCTCAAGGGTTTGATGGTAATAAAGGAGATTTTGCATATTGTTCTTGTGTATCTATTGTGGTACTTTTGTATTCAGTCTTTGGTTCTTAACACATTGACGACTTCTATAGACGTACGTGGGTTTCCTTTCTGAGAGAAAAATCTGATGTGTTTGAGAAGTTCAAAAAGTTTAAGGTGTTAGATGAGAATCAGATAGGAAGGAAGTTAAAGGCAATTTTCTTAGACAGGGGAGGAGAATTTATGTCAAGATATTTCAAATAATTATGTGACAAACATGGAATTAAAAGAGAATATACTATTCCAGGTACTCCTCAACAAAATGGAGTTGTAGAACGCCAAAATAGATCAATTCAACAGATGGAAAGTGCTATGATGAGTGAAAGGGACATTTCAAAAACCTTCTGGGTAGAGGTTGTTCACACGATTGTTCATATTCTAAACAAATCACATCTAAGGTTGAATAGTGATAAAACTCCATATGAGTTGTGGTTTGGTCGACCTTCATCAATCAAACACTTCAAAGTACTTGGAAGTAAATGCTACATGAAGAATAATGATGATAGTCTTGGAAAATTTGATAGTAGAGCTGATGAAGGTATCTTCTTAGGATATGAAATGAATAGTAAAGGATATGGATGCTTTAACAAAATAACGTATAATTAGTAGACTGTATTGATGTTCGAATTGATGAAGAATCTCCTGTAAAAGATCAACAAAGAATAAGCAATAAGCCAGATGAAAAATATGATGAGAATAATGAAGATAAATAAAAGAAAATTCCAGAGTCACAAGAATATGATGTATCGGGTGGAGAAGAGACACCCAAACAAGAAGAGTCAGGAAAACAATCAACATCAAATCCTTCCTCCAAAATTACTCAAAAGAATCATCCTGAAATTCAGATAATTGGTGAGAAAGACAAAGGTGTACAAACCAGGAGAAGGATAATAAAAGACACCGAGAAATCACATACAACCTTCATATCCATGGTGGAACCTAAAAAATTTAATGAAGCCAGTGAAGACGTAAATTGGTTAAAATAAATGAATGAGGAACTAGACCATATTGAAAAGAATGACACTTGGGAACTGATTCCTAGGCCAACAAATAAAAATGTAATAGGATCCAAATGGGTCTACAAAAAAAAGATGAATGAGAAAGGAAATATTGTAAGAAATAAGTCTATATTGGTCTGCAGAGGATATGCTCAAATAAAAGAACTAGATTTTGATGAAACATTTGCACCCATTGAAAGATTATAATATATTAGAATGTTTCTTGCCTATGCATGTCATAAATAGTCTAAATTCTATCAAATGGAAGCAAGTCAGCTTTTCTAAATGGATATCTAAAAGAAGAAGTCTATATGGAACAACCAGAGGGTTTCCAACTATCGGATAACCCTGACTTTGTCTGTAAGATAAATAAATCCTTATATGGGTTGAAACAAGCTCCTCATGCCTGGTATTACAGATTAGATAAGTATCTTCAAGACAAAGGGTTCAATAGAGGAACAATCGAAAACAATCTATATATCAAAACAGAGGGTAATGATTTGCTCATTGTGTTGGTATATGTAGATGACATCATCTTCAGAAGAAATAATACTTCATTGGTACAATGGTTTTATTTTGCCATGCAGTCTGAATTTGAAATGTCTATGATAGGGGAACTGTCATTTTTTCTTGGTCTGCAAATTGCTCAGAGGTCTGAAGGAATATTTATTTCTCAAGAGAAATATCTAAGAGAAATGTTGAAAAGGTTTCAAATGGAAGATTCTACACCTATGAGCACAACTATGGCCATTGGATGCAAGTTAAGAAAGGATGACGACTCACTTGATGTTGATCACAGTTCATATAGGTCTATGATATGTAGCCTATTGTATATCACAACATCCCATCCAGACATAATGCATTTTGTTTTAATGGTAGGAAGGTATCAAGGTGCACCTAAATAGAGTCATTTCTTAGCTATCAAAAGAATATTCAGATACTTGAAAGGAACAATGAACTATGGCCTATGGTATCCTAGGAATCAAAATTTCCAACTATCAGTATATTCAAATGTTGATTGGGCTAACTATGTGGATGAAAGGAAAAGCACAAGTGGAGGTGCATTCTTCTTAGGATATTCTCTTGTAGCATGGTTGAGTAAGAAGAAAGGTTCCATTTTCTTATCAAATACAGAAGTTGAATACATTGTAGCTACCACTTGTTGTACCCAAGTATTATGGATGATTCAGACACTTGCAAACTTGGAGGTAAATTATAATGCACTGATCCCAATTCATTGTGATAATACTAGTGCAATTAGTGTGTCAAAGAATCCTGTATTTCATTAAGACCAAGAATATACCCATCAAGTATTACTTCTTGAGGGAACATGTAACCAACACTATTGTTTCTTTGCATTATATTTGATCCAATAGGCTCCCCAGGCTCAAAAAATTCTCAAAAATGAAAGTTCTCATAATGGAGTGAAACTGATTCCATTGCGACCGACTCATCGCACTGATTCCAGCCATATATTTATTTTCTGAAACAGACATCGTATGCGAGAGTTATCACACTCCGATTAGATTCTCAAACAGATAAAAATTCAAAGGTCAAAAGCTAACGTCAGCATGACATCACCAAATACACCTCATGATGTTGATGTTGGAGAGACATGTGGCAACACTTGACTAGGAAGATGACAGATCAAATTAGATTTGGACACGTGGCATGTGACACTTGTCAATTTTCAGGCAAATGAGATGGTTCCACGTGGCACCCAGTTAGAACATAGAATGGAAAGTTTCAAAAATGTTTGGGGGTCCATGGGTTTTGAACCCACGACCACCCACCAAGACCATGCTTCGAGAATTGGCCCAACACGAATGTGCCACACATGTTACTTGTTAAGTAAAACAATTTTAATATTATTTAAATTTCAATATATTGTATGTGGGCAGAAAGGGGCTGGGGCATAGCCCTAGCCCACAGTTTTAAAATCATATGTGACCACCATAAACCCATGGTGCAGGCACCTCACCTAACCACCAGAGTGCCTTTTGGGGCACGGTCCTATCCATTTCACCAAGTGACCGTTGATTGTTGGGGGATTATCCCTATAGGCGCGGGGTGTTAGACCCTCAGTCCCATGGAACACGTCATAAAACCAGGAGCCAACACAAAGACTAGGCCAACGCTTAGCCCTTTGGGCTAGCGCTTGGCCATATGATAGTGCATATGACTAGTCTTGAGGGGATCATGCCATCCTTTGGGGGCTAAGCCCATATATTATTGTTAAAAAGTGGGTTTTTTTACCCTATTTTTGTAATTTTTAATTATTTGGCATGATATTATGACCAGGAAGTGGTGTTTTTAGGATATCTTGGCCATTTGGAGGGGGATTTAATCCTAGAAAGAGGCCAGATATTCAGGGGAAGTTGGGCTTCCTCATATGAGCCTGAAAACTATAAAAACCAAGCTTTTTGAAACATGGAGGAGAAACTTTTGATTCAGGGATTTGAAGGAGCAGTTTGTAATTTTTGGCATTTTCTCATGTTTTGAGAGGCATTTCTGCCTTGTTTTTGAGAAGAATTTGATGATGAATGTATGAATCTGAGCTAGGAGGTATTGCACAGTAGATCTGAATCATGTTATGTAACAACAAAAATCCTATGTAAGGGAACTTTGAGCATTTAAAGAGCAATAAAGAGGTCCCCCACTTGGAAGCAGACCCGGAGACGTAGCTAACAATTGGTGAACTCCGTTAACAAGTTCTTGTCTCTATTTTTCTTTCTATTTTGTTGTTCTATTCTCTTCATTTACAACATGGTTATCAATGGCTGATATCTTTAATCATTAATGAGCATCAAGCAAAAGTCACATTTGATATTCTGCAACTAGATAATAAGTTTATGTATTTCACATTCTTATCGATCTGATGCATAAAGTACATTAAAATAACTTGCAATTGATCAATAATACCTTTGTTTTTGGATCAATTTTATGGTATCAGAGCATTTGGTTTTGAAGGTTTGACAAGAATTGCAAGCATTGGATGCTCACAAGAGAAAAACTCAAGCGAGGATAAGGCCAACTTGAGGCTCTTAATACAGAGATTCAAAGGAGACCGCATAAGAAAGAGATGTCTTCGCCAAGAAAATTGGGTCCCTACAAATCTGAATATGATTTATTTGAGGCCATTAAATTGATGCAAGCCATGGTAGAGGAACTTAATCATGAAAGAGGGCAGCGAAGGCTTCGAGGCAATGAAGAAGGTGAATCTTTGGTAAGAGCAGAAGGAGGAGTTGGAGGTGGTGGACCTTCAGAACCTTCTTCTCGTTCATCCTCATCCTCTAATAATGAAGCAAGTGTACATTCCTTCAAGGATAAGCAAAAAACTCATCATTCTTTTGATATGTCATTATTAAAGTTAGATGTAAAGTTTCAATTACCCACTTATGATGGTGAATTAGATGGAGGAAAGTTAGATAATTGGGTGAGAGAATTAGAAGTCTATTGCAGGATACAAAATATTGTTGATGATGAAACTAAGATCCAACTAGAAAATCTCAAAATGGGAGGCACAACTCTCATATGGTGGGAAAGCAGAACTAGATATGATCTTAAGAAAAGCGGTAAAACAATCTCTTCCTGGAATGATTTTGTTATTGCATTAAAGCAACAATTTTACCCTTTACCTTACATGCAACAAGAAATGATGAATTGGCAATGTTTAAGGCAATCAAAAGGTCAAAGTGTACAAGACTATACTCAAACATTTTATAAGAAAACATTAAATTTGGGTATTTCGTTGTATACACAAGAGACACTCCTAAAATATATCGGTGGTTTACATTCTTATCTTAAGCACGTTATTCTTATGCTAAATCCTTCTAACTTTGATGAAGTATGTGTACAAGCCACTCACATTGAATCCAGTAAAGGGAATGTTGGTGATAGTGTTTCTATAGATACTTGGAAAAGAAAGGATGCAGGGCAAAGGAAAGAGAAGAAGACAACCACAGCAAGAAAGGAAAAGTCTACTTGCAAGAATTGCAAGAAAGTAGGGCATGATGAAGATCGTTGTTGGGTATTACATCCTGACTTTAAGCCAAAGAATTTTTCTAACCAAAGAAGGAATAATACCATAGCTACAATAGTTCAAGTGGATCTTGGATCAGATTTCGGTGATGAGACACAGGTTGTAGCTATGGGAATCCGAGGTATAATTTTTTTTGCATGTACTAGCTCTTCTATATCAGTTGATGTAAATGATGAGTGTAAAAGGAATGAAATTTTCCACATCTAATCAGTGAAGATGTTGTAAATAACTTGGGACTTGAAACTAAGTCACATCCTAAATCATATCCATTGGGATGGATATGTGGTGATGATAATTTTCAAGTAACCAAGCAATGTAAAATAAAGTTTGCAATCATTTCTAATTATGTTGATGAAGTAGAGCTTGATATAGTGCCACTAGACATATGTGGAATTGTCTTGGGAAGCCCCTACCTTTATGATAGAAAATCCATATTCTACAGGGAGGATAATAAATATTGCTTCAAGAAAGATGGGAAAGAGTACATTGTTCGTGCTCATCGCATGAAAACTGATAAGTCTTTTGCAGCTACAGGGTAGTTAAAAATAATGGTAAATGAAAGAAAAAGTTTAACACTTATGTCTGTAACAAAACAAGAAGTTAGTGATGCTAAACATGAGATGGTTCAATATGTTTCGAACAATCATGAAGTGTCACCGAAGGTACAACATGAGGTTCAACTGCATACTTTGTTTACTGTTCCTTTTTAGAAGGGAAATCATGTTGTTTCATTCTCATTAGCATGTCTAGTATTGTTGATTAGTTTGCTACTATTCAGTGGTGTATGGTTGGTAACTGTGACAAAGAATGTAGATGATTGTGCAATTGTTGGGATGATAAACAATGTTATCTCAGTTTTCATGTTTATTGTGATTAGTCAGGTGATTATTGTCCAAGCAGAAAGGATGGATGATACCGGACAAGTGGGGAAGCAGTACCCTCATTGATTACCTAAGTAAAAGTAGACTTTTGGCAGTCCAAAATTTTCCAAAGTGGGAAGGAATGATCCAAGAGGCTCCCCAGGCTCAGAAAATGCTCAAAAATGGAAGTTCTCATAATGGAGTGAAACCAATTCCATTGTGGCCTTCTCATCGCGTTGATTCTAGCCATATATTTATTTTATCAAATGGGCATCGTATGCGAGAGTTATTGCACTCTGATCAGATTCTCAAACAACTAAAAAGTCAAAGGTCAAACTAGAAAAAAGTCAATGTTGACGTCAACATGACATCACCAAAGACACCTCATGATGCTGATGTGGCAGAGACATGTGGTAGCAGTTGACTGGGTAGATGACATATCAAATTAGATTTGGACACGTGGCATGTGACACTTGTCAATTTTCGAGCAAATGATGTGGTGCCACGTGGCCCAGACATGGGCAGCCAAATGGCACCCAGTCAGAAGATCGAATGGAAAGTTTCAAAAATGTTTGGGGGTCCATGGGTTTTTAACCCACAACCACCCACCAAGCCCACGCTTTGAGAATTGACCCAAAAAAAATGTGCAACACATGTTACTTGTTAAATAAAACAAGTTTAATATTATTTAAATTTCAATATATTGTATGTGGGCGGAACAGAACTGGGGTATAGCCCCACCCCACGATTTTAACATCATATGTGACCACCATAAACCCAGGGCACAGGCGCCTAACCTAACCACCAGAGAACCTTTTGGGGCACGGTCCTATCCATTGCACCAAGTGACCGATGATTGTGGGGGGCTTATCCCTATAGGCGCGGAGTGTTAGAGCCTTAGTCCCATGGAACACACCATAAAACCAAGATCCAGTGCAAAGAATGGGCCAGTGCTTAGTCCTTTGGGCTAGCAACTGGCCATATGATAGTGCATATGACTAGTCTTGAGGGGAACACACTATCCTTTGGGGGCTAAGACCATATATTATTGTTAAAAAGTGGGTTTTTTTACCCTGTTTTTGTAATTTTTAATTATTTGGTCTGATATTATGACCAAAAAGTGTTTTTTTTAGGATATCTTGGCCATTTGGAGGGGGATTCGATCCCAGAAAGAGGCTAGATCTTCAGGGGAAGTTGGGCTTCCTCATATGAGCCTGAAAACTATAAAAACCAGTCTTTTTGAACCATGGAGGAGAAACTTTTGTTGCAGGGATTTGAGGGAGCAATTTATAATTTTTGGCCTTTTCTCATGTTTTGAGAGGCATTTCTGCCATGTTTTTGAGAGGATTTTGACGATGCATGTATGAATCTAAGCAAGGAGGTCTTGCATAGTATATCTAAAGCATGTTATGTAATAGCAAAGAGCTTATGTAAGAGAACTTTGAGCATTTAAAGAGCAATAAAGAGGTCCTCCACTTGGAAGCGGGCCCCGAGACATAGCCAACAATTGGTGAACTCCGTTAACTAGTTCTTGTCTCTATTTCTCTTTCTGTTTTGTTTTTCTCTTCTCTTCATTTACAACATGGTTATAAATGGTTGATCTCTGTAATCATTAATGAACATCAAGTAAAAGTCACATTTGATATTCCACAACTAGATAATAAGTTTATGTATTTTGCATTCTTATCGATCCGATGCATAAAGTACATTAAACTAACTTGCAATTTATCAGTAATACCTTCGTTTTTGGATCAATATTCCATCCGAAGATCAGATTATTGATATTTTCACTAAACCACTTGCAAAATCTCAGTTTGAGTATCTACACCAGAAGTTGGGAGTGGCCCTGTTATCAAGTTAAAATAGTCTATCTGATCAGGGGGAGAGTGCTCCTAGTATATCTGATCATGGAGAGCACAAAGTCACTCTCTGTTTTCTTTGACATTTATGTCAAAGGGGGAGAAAAAGGTGTTGTCTATATGGTACAGTTGGAGGTCTAAGTAGAATAGTGAAGCCTTTCAGGGTTTCCATCAATGCCAAAGGGGAATATTGTTGGCATGTTTACAGGAAGAATGTGCTTATCATTGATGGCAAGAAAAAAAGTAAACCAAACCGCGAGAGTGGATAAGACGAGAAATATTAGAAGAGATAGCAGTTTCCAGAAGTAAAGACAAGGTCCAAGAGATGAACTTGCAGGAGGAGAAAAGGTCGAGACCCGTGAACACTTAGAAATCCTTCTAAAGTCAGAGAGATCAAAATATTAGGAGGAAGAGTGAAAGTGGTCGTTGGATCATCAATATAGAGGACCAACAACCATCAGATTGAATTAATGAATGATAGGATAAGCGAGGAAAAATTATTGAGAATTAGGTCATCTAAATTTTTGTCAGCCCTCGGATTGATTCAAGTGGAAGGAAAAGATAAGAAAGGGATAAGATCTGAGATCTCGATCACTCGAATTTCCATCAGCCATCGGATCTAAATAAGTAGAAGGATGGGATAAGTTAGAAGGCACACTAATCTCAGCGGCTGATAATCGGGCACTGAGATCTACAGTCGATAGGGCATATTGGACCTGCCTGAACTTTCTTCCTTTAACCATGGGGGGGGTTCGAGTTGGTGGTATTTCTCATGTGGGACCATCATACGTGTCACCTTATTGTCAACTATGATCCCCCTCTCTCATTACCACTTACCACCTAACCCCCCCTCCGAGAAAACCACCAAACCACTCATACATACCACCTCTGCATTTCAACATCAAACTCCACTACCGCACTCTGCCTCCACCTCCACTACACTACCTACATGTCTGATGCAGGAGCATCGTACAAAGCCAAAACACATGCCTAGCCAAAGGAACAGTTGAACACGCGGATGCAAAAGGGGCACGTTTTTATGAAAACGTTTTGAATTTTGAAAACTAAAGCATTAATGTAATAGCTAGGAGGAGCATACTTACATTTATGTCTTGGAGATATGAACAGATCTGGAGAAATTACTCTCATCTGCCAGATGTAATAGGCATTTAAGTTTGTTAATGTAAAGTAGGTAAATATGAATGTTAGATTAGACAGTTTAGAAGTGTAGGAGGGAAAACAGATATAGAAACCCTCACCCTTGTATCATTGTATTATTATCATCATTGAGAGATGTAGCAGAGAGATATAGAGAAGAACCCATGTACAGGATAATTTGAGTTAATATATGAAGCTTTGACTCAATTTTCATGGTGTTATGATGCTTACTATTTACCATGTGTTAAATGGTATGTTTACAGTTGTTTTGGTTCTCTGTTATGCATTTATTCTAATGTTGTATTGTGTGTATGATTTCATCTTGAATGTATGAATTTTGAGAGAGAAGAAGAATGAGTTTCAATTGTTTCTCTTCCAGAGAATTTCCTGCAAGGAGTGTAGTGAACATTCGCAATGTGTGTGTTGATGAGGATCTGAGTTTTATCTCAGAAATCTCAGGAGAGATATCATTGTTCTCATACCCGCAGAAGTGCAGGTGAAGCACAGATCCATGCAAGGTGTGCACAGGCTGGTGGAAGCCTTAGAACTTATCAACTAAGGTGAAGGTTGAAGGAATACTATTGCAAAAAGTGCACAGGGGCGAAGACTCAAATAACTAGAAGTTATTTGAAAGTTTTCCACAAGGAGTGCGAGCAAGAACCTTTTGGAAGGATTGAGTTTGCAAGTGAAATATCAAGAGAGATAACGACTTTGAAGTGTTCAAAGAGAGATGGAGATCGAAACCATCGCATAGAAATTAAGTTCAGGAGGGAGAACACTTAGTTGTTGGGAGGAAGCCATTGACGCATGAATTAGGTGGTCAGAATTCTCCGTAGAGAGTTTGCGAAATCGTGAGGACCGTAGGATCCAGTGGAGCCGTATGGATGGTGAAAGGCATTCATGAAGGAAGTGCAAAGTTGCAAGAGTCATTGGATTGGCATAGTTGCAAGGTGGTTAGAGAGCAGTGAAATCCATCACCCAGTATGCGAGGGTCAATATGAGTCATTTATTCATTCCAACCCACGTCATTGGATCATTTCATGATATCGGGGTTTGTGAGTTTGGAGGCTAGACCAAATTTCTTGGTTTGTGTGAAGTTCCAAGTTGCGAGGAGCAAGGAAGGAGATCCAGAGTATTGGATCCAAGCCACGAGAAAACCGCTGGATCATAACCTCTGTGTGGTATCGCATATCACGAACTCGAGGGTTGAAAGAATTGCGAAGTGTCGAGCACCGAGGACTCACGCGAATACATGGCACATACACTAGGTGGGGACCGCGTAGTTGATAGGTGGTGCAAAGATAGAGTGCGCATAAAAGTGGAAGTGGGTGGAAGGTGGTGGACCCACGTCGCTTGTGAAAGAGTCAACCATTGTTGAATTATCACGTCTTGGGGATTCACAAAGGAGGAGAACAAGGGCTCAACACTCCAACTCATCAAGTTGTGAGTTACGAGGGTCACTACCAAGGAAGGAGCCATACCCATATCACAATCTCGAGTATCGGTGAATAGAGAAAGAGGAGTCAAGATTCATCAATTCACGAGCTCGCGAGTTGCGAAAGGCACTTGCGTTGAGGCCGGTTGTGGTCATATGGAGATGTAATGATCGCACCTGGTGCACCTGGTGCAAGTGGAGTTTTTGTGAAGGACCTGTGGACCGGATTCATTGAAGGTTTCAACAAGGAACCAAAGGAGCTGCTTCGGCTTGAGAAGAACTTAGAATAATTCTAAGCGGATCTCAGTTCGAGGGTAAGGGGGTTCTGTGCTAGAGTGGTATCAGAGGTTGATTTTTTCTGTATATTTCAGGTAGAGGGAGCTAGAGGAAAAGAAGTAGTCTGATGCGCACCACAGTGGTATCAAATCCTATAACAAATTATTTTCTTTCTGTAGCAAAGAGAAGGGAGAAAATTTTACAGCCATGCCACCGATAAGAAGAGACAGAACAATACCTGATCCAGTAGAGGAAAGAGAAATGTCGAGAAGAAGAGACAGGAAAATACCTAATACAATAGTGGAAAGGGACATGCGTGAATTACATGCCAGACTTGATGCTATGGAGATAACATAGAGGTGCACAGTTGATGTTGGGGATATCAGCGAGGCTCAAAGTGAAAATGAATTTGGAAACGAAGAAGTTGCAGTCGAATATGCTATGGAATAATGCCTATTCTGGGTTGTTTCAAGGATAGGTGCCAAAGAAAAAATAGACATTCCAGTGTATGAGGGAAACTTGGATGTTGAAGAGCTTCTAGATTGGATTAGAGCTCTAGAAAAATACCTCGACTACGAGGATGTCAAGGAAGACAAGAAAGTCAAACATGTTGTTACTAGACTTAAAGGACATGCAACACTATGGTGGGATGAACTACAGGCTGACAGACACTAGAAGGGAAAGCAGAAAATCAAAAGCTGGGATAGAATGGTTGAAAAGATGAAAGCCAAATTCATACCCAGGGATTATCAAATCGCTCTGTTTTGGAGGATGAAGAATTTGAGATAGAAGTTGATGTCAGTGAAAGAATACAATGAAGATTTCTACAGGATAAACATCAGAGTAAGTCATCAGGAAAGAGATGATAAAAAAGTCACCAAGTACATGAATGGTCTGCGATATGACATCCAAGATGAGATGAGCATGATGACCATTCAGACTGTGGAAGATGCTTATCAGATGGATCTGAAATATGAAGAGAAGTTGATCCGGAAGCAAGGTCAAAGAGGTCGAGGCAGAAGTCAAAGAAGAGGAAAGAAAATTGCCCAGGATAGAACTCAGAAACCTAAATAAGAGGGGAAGAAACCTCAAACTCAACCTGAGAGAGGAGGAAGCTCACAAGGAAGGCAGTATGCTGATAGAAATACTTTTCCTCGAGCTAGAGGAAGAGGAAGAGGCAGAGGAGGTGAAGTGAAATGGTTTGTCTGTGGAAAAATCGGACATAAATCCTATGAGTGTCCAGATAAGAAGAAAGATGGTGGTGAAAATCACATTGTTGAAGCTCAAGGACGGAATGTTGAGGAAGAAGACATTGAGGGCAGAAGATCCTTAATGATGAGGAAAGTTCTCTTAAAGCCAGAGAAGGAGGCAGAGAACCCAACCCAAAGAAAAATTTTGTTTCAGACTACTTGAAAAGCTAAGGATAGAGTATGCAAGGTCATAGTGGACAACGATAGCACAAATAATCTCATATCTACAGATATGGTAGAAAGGCTGGAGTTGGAGACTATTTTACATCCAAGCCCGTACAGGGTTTTGTGGCTACAAAAAAGACATCAGGTAAATGTCACTAAAAAATGTTTAGTTGAATTTAAAATACAAGGATATAAAGATGAAATGTTATGTGATGTCATTCCCATGGATGTTTGTCAACTATTGTTGGGTAGACCATGGCAATTTGACAAAAACATAGTTCATGATGGGAGAAAGAACACGTACACCCTGGATAAAAATGGTAGGACTCACATGTTGCTATCGATTAAGGATAAAGAGGTGAAAATAGAAATGAGAAACACTATACTTCTCGTGAGTGGGGAAGAACTTCTTAATGAGGTTAAGAAGAAGGAAGACACACAATTTATTGTGGTTAGGAAGCCCAAAATTGTTTTGACTAGTACAACGATAGATGATTTACCAGAAGAAATCTAGGAGTTGATGGAAAAGTTTGTTGATATAGTAGTGGATGAACTACCTTGTTCATTGCCACCGATCAGGAGTATAAGTGATCATATTGATCTTATACCTAGAGCCAGTTTACCAAACAAAGCAGCGTAAATATTGACGCCATAGGAAAATGAAGAAGTTAAGAGGCAGGTCCAGGACTTAATGGACAAAGGATTGATTCGAGAAAGCTTGAGTCCATGCATTGTTCCAACAGTGCTCAGCCCAAAGAAAGATGGAGGCTGGAGAATGTGTAAAGACTCAAGGGAAATCAATAAGATTACCATCAGATACAAGTTTCCATTGCCAAGGATGGATGACTTGATGGATTGCTTGAGTGGAGCAAATTTTTTTTCAAAGATTGATTTGAAAAACGGATATCATCAAATTAGAATGAGAGAAGGTGATGAATGGAAGACAACATTCAAGACGAATGAAGGGTTGTATGAATGGCTTGTCATGCCATTTTTCTTAACGATTGCGCCCAATACTTTCATGAGGTTGATGAATGAAGTCCTGAAGGATTTCATTGGGAAATCTGTGATTGTATATCTTCATGTTATATTAATTTTCAGCAATATGGAAGCAGAACACTTAAAGAATTTAGCTGCAATGATGAGGAGATTATAGTAGGAGAAATTGTTGATTAATATGAAGAAATCATCATTTATAAGGACATAACTCATTTATTTAGGTTTTGTTATCTCTGCAAATGAACTGAAAATGGATCCAGAAAAGATTGAGGCGATTAAGGATTGGCCATCGCTGAAGAGCGTGTTTGAAGTTTGAAGCTTCCATGGTTTGGCTAGCTTATACAAAAAATTCATCTGAAACTTCAGTGGAATTAGCACACTGATGATGGCTATGGTGAGGAAAAGACATAAATCTTTTCACTAGATGGAGGAAGGAGAGAAGAGTTCCAATCTGCTGAAGAAGAAGATCACTGAGCAACCAATTCTGGTTTTTCCAGATTTTAGCAAGTCATTCCAGGTCAAGTGTGACATGAGTGGATTTTCAATTGTAGTGGTCTTGAGCCAAGACGACATGTCAATCGCATATTTCAGTGAAAAATTGAATGAAGCGAAGATCAAGTACTCCACATATGACAAAGAATTCTATGTAGTCATACAAGCACTGAAAAAATGGAGACATTATTTGGTTCCCAAGGAGTTTGTTTTGTATAGCAATAATCACGCTTTACAATTTGTGACCCAACAAGAGAAGTTGAACCAAAAACATGCTAAATGGGTTGAATTCATGCATAATTTTACTTTGGTGACTAAGCATATTTCTGGAACTGCTAACAAAGTTGTTCATGCTTTGAGCAGGAAATTTTTGCTTATGCGGGAATTCAGAGTCAAGAATTTAGGTTTTGATAACCTTAAAGAAATGTATAGGGATGAACCAGATTTTAAGGAGGCATATGAGGCATATGAGAATCTAATTCTCAGGGATAGAAGCCAATGGACTGAATACATGATCCAAGATGGATTATTGTTCAAGGGAAATCAACTATGTATTCCGAAATGCTACATGAGGGAGAATTTTCTAAAGGAAAAACACAGTGGAGGATTGGCAAGACACTTTGGTCATGACAAGACGTTCTCAAAGTTGAATGGCTCATATTTTTGGCTAGGGATGAGGACAGATGTCAAGAAATTTGTGGACAGGTGCAAAATTTGTTATACCATCCATTACCCATACCTGAAAGGTCATGGGACGTAGTGAGCATGGATTTTATATTGGAACTACCAAGAACACAGAGAGGATATGATTCAATCTTTGTGGTAGTCGATGGATTTTCAAAGATGGAACATTTCATACCATGCCAGAAAACCAGTGACACAACTCATATTGTGAACCTGTTTTTCAAGGAAGTCGTTAGACTTCATGGGTTGCCAAGGAGTATCGTTTCTGATTGAGATACCAACTTTGTGGGACATTTCTGGAGGACCTTATGGAAGAAGTTGGGGACAAGTTTGTATTTTATCTCAGCATATAATCCTCAGACAGATGGACAGACAGAGGTTGTGAACGAGAGATTGGGAGATTTGTTAAGAAGCTTAGTGACTGAACATCATAGTTAATGGGATCACATTCTGCCATAGGTGGAATTCACTTACAATGATTCACCCAATAGAAGCACATGGCAGATTCCATTCCAGATTATATATGGGATGCAGCCAAGGGGATTTTCTGAATTGAAAGATGCAGAACAAGATGAATTCAGGAGTGCCAATATAGAGGAATTTGCAAAAGGAATGAAGGAGCTTCATAGCCAAATTAAGGAGTGATTTCCGAGTTCAAGTCAAGAATACAAGCGGAGAGTAGATCAACATAGGAGAGAACTTCAATTTGAAGTTGGTGATATAATTCTTGCACATCTGAGGAAGGAGAGATTCCCAAGGGGAACGTATAAGAAACTGAAGATGAAAAAGATTGGACCGTGCAAGGTCATAAGGAAATTTGGGGAAAATGCATATGAGATTGAATTACCCGATGGGGTCAGAATCTCACTGATATTCAATGTTGCAGATTTGTACTATTATAGAGCTAAAGAAGTAGGAGCAGAGGATGAGCAAGAAGAAGTTCAATGGACAAAACATATGCCTATAGCTGAAAATCCACAGATGGAAAGCATAATTGACAAAAGGATTAGCAGAAAGACCAGGAGGAAAGAGTATTTTGAATACTTTGTCAAGTGGAAGGGACATCCAGTTGAAGATGCCAGTTGGGAGGATGAAGCAGAAATTCAAAAGCATGGACAGACTGTGTAAGAGCTCATGAATAGTAGTCCATGAAAATTTTCAAGCGAGAGAGTATGATGCAGGAGCATTGTACAAAGACAAAACACGTGCCTAGCCAAAGGAACCACTGAACACATGGATGCAAAAGGGGCACGTTTTTAAGAAAACATTTTGAATTTTGAAAACTAAAGAATTAATGTAATAGCTAGGAGGAGAATACTTACATTTAATTCTTGGAGATATGAATAGATCTGGAGAAATTACTCTCATCTGCCAGATGTAATAGGCATTGAAGTCAGTTAATGTAAAGTAGGTAAATATGAATGTTAGATTAGACAGTTTAGAACTGTAGGAGGGAAAACATATATAGACACCCTCACCCCTGTATCATTGTATTATTATCATCATTGAGAGCTGTAGCAGAGAGATTTAGAGAAGAACCCATGTACAAGATCATTTGAGTTAATATATGAAGCTTTGAATCAATTTTCATGGTGTTATGATGCTTACTGTTTACCATGTGTTAAATGGTATGTTTACAGTTGTTTTGGTTCTCTAATATGAATTTATTCGAATGTTGTATTGTGTGTATGATTTCATCTTGAATGTATGAAGTTCGAGAGAGAAGAATAATGAGTTTCAATTGTTTCTCTTCCTGAGAATTTCCTGCAAGGAGTGCAGTGAATGTCCGCAAGGTGTGCCTTGACGAGGATCTGAATTTTATCTCTGAAAGCTCAGGAGATATATCGTTGTTCTCATACCTGTAGAAGTGCAGGTGAAGCACAGAGTTGTGAAAGGTGTGCGCAGTCTGGCGGAAGACTTAGAACTTATCAACTAAGGTGAAGGTTCAAGGACTACTGTTGCAAAAGGTGTAGAGGGTCGAAGACTCAAATATCTAGAAGTTATTTGAAATTTTTCCGCAAGGAGCACGAGCAGGAACCTTTTGGAAGGCTTGAGTTTGCAAGTGAAAGATCAGGAGATATAATGCCTTTGAAGTGTTCAAAGAGAGATGGATATTGAAACCATTGCATAGAAATTAAGTTTAGGAGGGAGAACACTTATTCGTTGGGCAGAAGCCATTGAAGCGTGAATCGAGCGATCAGAATTCTCTGTAGAGAGTTTGCAAAATTGTGAGGACCGTAGGATCCAGTGGAGCTGTATGGATGGTTAAAGGCATTCGTGAAGGAAGTGAGAAGTTGTGCGAGTCATTGGATTAGTAGAGTTGGAAGGTGGTTAGAGACTAGTGAAATCCATCACCGAGGATGCGAGGGTCAATATGAGCCATTGATTCATTCCAACCCACATTGTTGGATCATTTCGCGATATCGAGGTTTGTGAATTTGAAGTCCAGACCAAATTTCTTGGTTTGCATGAAGTTATCAGTTACAAGGAACAGGAAAGGAGATTTCTCCAAGCCACGGGAGAACCGTTGGATCATAATCTCCATGTGGTATCATGTATCACGAACTTGGGGGTTGAAATAATTGGATTTTGACTGCAAAAGTCACAAAGTGTTGAGCTCCGAGGACTTGCACGAATACATGGCACATACACTAGGTGGGGACCACGTAGTTGACAGGTGGTGGACCCACGTCACCTGAGAAAGAGTCAACCATTGTTGACTTACTGCGTCTCAGGGATTCGCAAAGGAGGAGTACAAGGGCTGAACACTCCAACTCATGAATTTGTGAGTTACGAGGGTTTTTAGGAAGAAAGGATCCATACCGTATCACAATCTCGGGTATCAGTGAATAGAGAAAGAGGAGTCGAGAGTCGATTCACGAGCTCGTGAGTTGCGAAAGGCAATTGCGCTAAGGTCAGTTGTGGTCATATGGAGATGTGAGGCTCGCACCTGGTGCACGTGGTGCAGGTGGAGTTTTCGTGAAGGACCTGTGGACCAGATTCATTGAAGGTTTCAGCAAGGAACCAAAGGAGCCACTTCGGCTCGAGAGGAACTTAGAACGATCCTAAGTGGATCTCAGCCCGAGGGCAAGGGGGGTCTATGCCAACATCTCACCCATGTCAATAGACCACCTCAAAAAGGACATGTGGCAGACCACGTCAGAAAGGACATGTGGAAGACCACATCATGAAGTACACATGGAATAATCAGATGATGAAAAGTTTCAAGAAGAAATTGGATCGTGCCATGTCAAAAAGTGATGTAAGCAATATATGTCACTTCGATATATTTACTTTGAAAGTCTCATCACCAACAAATGTAAAAATTCCCGAAGTCTCAAAGGGAGAAGGTCCAAAGTCACTCTCAGTCGTCCAATATGAATATCACTTTAGGTGCATTCTCAACCATTGATCTAGTTCAGTGGAAGGATAGTGTAAGTGGAAGTGTTAACCGACAAAAAGTGGTCTCCACCACTTATGACTTACTTAACATGTGATCACTCTAGAGGAAAATGGGGCAGCGACTTGTCAATGTCCCGAAGTAAGTAGGGACCATCCATCATCAAGACTAACATGTGGCGCATGATCCACAAATTCAGAGAGAATCACTTCGAGAGTTTGTGTTTGGGAAGGAAACGAGATTGACAAAGACCTAAGGGCTGAAAAAGATCCATGTGTTCGGTTGCCAGAAGGACATGTGGCAGAAATCTGTGCAGTTTGGGAAAAAAACTACGGGAGAAAGTGAAGGAAGAGATGTTGAGATTTTAAATCTCCGAAGTCCAGAGACCCAAAGGAGATCTTGATCGTTGATCTGAGAGGGACACACGTAAATGGATTTTTAAATCTGGAAAAAGGTGATAGAGATAAAGTTAAAATTTAGAGTTGAAATCTCTGAACTATAGAGACCCGAAGGAGATCTTGACCACTAATATGAGAGGGACACACATCAGTGGATCATCAACTCTGAAATATTGGCGTATGAATAAAAGAAGGGTTTGAGATCTGAAACTCCTGGAGCCTGGATCACGAAGTAAATCACAATCGTTGATTTAGGAAGGCTATATCTGATCCGCAGACTTGAGAGGATAGTTATGAACCATTCATTCAGGAGGATCATAAATATTTTGAGATCTATGGTCTCGTCGCATTGCGGGGATTGAAGATGCAGAAATTTTAAAATGTTGAACGCAGGACGCAATCAAAACCATGGTTTTGGAGAAAGGACACGTGGAGCACTGTAGCGATTTGCGGGGCAAAAATCAGGTTTCCCTCAAACAGTCTTTGGACATGCTTGCAATCGCATGGTCACATGAAATATTCTCCCAAGGTAATATTGAGAAATAGATCTAGCACTCACTAGACTGAGATCGGAAAGAGCCTTTTGAATAAGCATTTGGTCACCACTGGTGATCAGGTGAAGGAAGGGGCTTGCAAGCCAAAGAAGCCAAAAATGACTGACTATGACTACCAAAGAATAGGAAGAGTTACGAATACCAGGGAAGCTAGAGAATCTTAGGATAATTCCCTCTAATGATGAACAGATTTAGTATAACCTCTAGGGAAGATGAAGAGTTTGCATGATGATCAGGCAGAGGACTCGAGGTGAGAAAGACATGAAGAACAGAAAAGACAACGTTATTTTTCAAGTGTGATGCATGTGGGTGGGATGAGACACAGTGCATAATCTGAAGGGGAGATTTGTGGGGCAGTAAAGAGTATGCAGAGGAAGCATAGAGTATAAAAAGTAGAAGAGAAGCTGGATAGCTGCAGTGTTGAGAGTAGGAGGGAAAAGAGAAGAGAAGAGAATTTGAATGATGCAAAAGCATAATAGAGTATAGAAGTTGAAGAAGGTAGAGGAGACATGGAGCTGTAACAAACCATATCAGAGACAGATCAAGTAAGTAAAGTTTTGTAAGAATCATTCAAGGTGGTAGGGTGGTGCTAGGGAGGATTGTATTCCTCTAAATTCTAGTTGGTGTTAGAAGATATTCTAGGAGTTGGTTCTTCCATCTAGTGGGTGCTAGAGAAACTTGGGAGTTGGTGCTAGAGAAATCTGAGAGTTGGTGCCTTCTGCAAGTTGTAGCTTTATATCAGAGGTTGTAGCCTCATATTTGAGTTGGAGCTCAAAGACTATGATGTACATGAAATTTGGAGCTTGATTGACATCCTAAGAAGAAGATTTTTTCACCCTTATGGGTTTCCTCTTCAAAATCAGTGTCTCTGTGTATTCTGCATGACTGATCAAATATTTTATATCTATGCATGTTAAGTTATAAAAAAAAAATTAAATAATAATCTATAATGAATCAGAAAATAAAAGGAAAAGTTACAAGATTATATACATAACCGATTCACCCCCCCCTCTAAGTTATATTTCCAACATGGACAACATTTGAGGAGGGTGCACCATACTTCGACACATCTTTCATATTGGTATTGTGTTGCAGCTTGAGAGAAGTTTTTATTGTATCAGGTTCATTTTCTTTATGTACTTGTTGTATTCCACCTTATTTTCTCCACATATATAGACTTATATTCCAAACTAGTTTTCCCCTAGGGGGTTTATCCATGGTCATGTTGACCAAAAATACCAATTTTCATTTTTGTGTATGTTAGTGTTTAGAACATCATTATTTCAGTTGTAAATATCTAGAGGTGTGTTACATATTTTATGTTATGCATGTGCTAACCTGTTGGTGACTAAAACTACATGCTAGAGAACCTAAAAGACTATGTAACCATAACTAAAACAATAGTTAAGTTTATGATATGTTTGTTGATTTAAAACAACAAAAAACAAATGTGTGAAAAAAACAACTTAGAGCCATATTGAGTTCCAAGAAATACCTAGATGGAAACCTATTAGGACCTTAGAAAATATTCATGGTATCAGAGCTTGGTGGCTGATTTTTTGTTGATTTCTAGAAAAAAAATTGTGGAGTCTTAGTGGCAGCTTGTTAGCAGAATTTTAGAGGAGAGGTGTAGGAAATTTGGTGGACATTTGATCAGCCTGTTTTCACACGTACTTGCTAGGAGTGAGGATGATTTTTTCATGACCTTTCTTCACACCTATATTGCTAAGAGTGAGGCCATTGTTTGAATGCCTCTTTTCACACATGTGTTGACAAGAGTGAAGAAACATTACTTTGCAGTTGCAATATCAGAGTCGGTGGAGTCAAAAGTCGTTTCAACATCATAGATGAGAGTGGAGGATATTCTAGCCAAATCTAGCAACTGATCTCCTTGGAAGGACATGATTGTCTTTTTCCTAGAGGTCCTGGAACTATGGGATATACTTGAGGCTCATGTTGTTGTTCCTCCTACTACTTCTCTCATCTTGGCAGTAGAGTTCAGGAAGAGAAAAAACAAGGAAAAAAGAACTATGTGTGATGTAGTGAGGGATCACATTATACCCCACTTGACTGCTAAATACTATGCATATGAGATGTGGGCATCCTTGTGCAAGCTTTATCAGAGCTCTAACCAGAACTAGAAGATGGTTATGTTTGAGCGACTCATGAGAATTTGTATACTCAATAATGATTTAATTACTTCTTAACTTGGTAGATTCACTCAAATAAAATATGAGCTTGCAACTGTCAAAGAGATTGTGGACCTAGACTCTATGGTGAGGACATCCTTAAATAGCTTTACCAAACCACGGGGTCCATTTGTTTGAGGCATTTTTTCCTGGGAGATCATTTTTACTTGGGAGAGTCTTTGTGATGATTTCATCTAGGATGAGATGAGACTCACATCAAATACTTCTAGACAACAATATACATTGCAGGGTGATGAGGATATTTCTCTTTCGACAAAGGGAAAGAAGAAGGTCAGCAAGGGAGATCGACAGGGTCCTAAGTTTACGACCACACCATAGGAAGAGAGAAGTAGTGGGAATAATAGAGATATGATCAAATTGAAGTGTTTTTCTTGTAATAATATGGAGCACTATGTTGGACAGTGTCCCAACAGGAAGAAGAAGAAGGGTGGTACAAAAGCTACAACAGAGGAGGCAGAGTTTCAAACATTCTTTCAAAGGGAGTGTGCCTTCCTCATTTCCTTCACTTCAGTTTGTTGAATTTTAATTCTTAGATCATGCACATGTAGTTTATTTCAATTTAGCATGTACTTGAACCATAAACAATGCAACAATACCATAAACAAGTGTTTTAGTAACCAAGATCACAAGAAGAATAACCATGCATAAGAACACAAGGACTATCCTAGGAAAACCCTTCTCATCCAATGGAAAAACCCAAAAATACTTCGATATATTCTCGAGATAATATCCCCCACACCATAGATCTTATCACACCGGAGGGTTCTTACAAAACCTAGAAACTTGTGCCCAAGAAAGATGTGCACTTTAGCCATGCAAGTGTTTGCTGAAATTATGAGATAAAAGTGAGTGAGTGTGATTCAAAATGGGGATCAACTCTTATTTATACAAGAATTGACACATAAAAATGTGTGTTTATTGGCACAATAGGGCCAACTTCTATAACTTGAAAATATAATTAATATTTACACAATATTAATTATATTTCACATGGTGGGGCAGACTTGTAACCTTCACAAAATGATTAGGGTTACAACAAATCTTACTCAGACAATATAGCAAGGATCTCTCTCATCCTCTAGTGCTCACCCACTAGGGACACGTCCACCTATGCTCATCCATAGGGATGTCACTCTCAACATATTAACTCAACTGATTCCACATGAGCACCATCTAGAGAACCATCTCAAGTTGAATCAACTACGTCCATAGGAGTACGAGGCAGGAGACCATATCAAGCCAATTGAACTTAGTACAGAGGAGTACAAGGAAGGAGACCATCTCAAGTCATATCAACTAATTCCATAGGAGTATATAAGAGACAATATGTCATCACAACTCAATCAAAATTCTAACGCACACCCATCACATGCACACAACCAACACATGGGATCTCTTACAGATTGTCTCAACTCAGTCCATAGGAGAACGACCTGGAGAATGTCACACCATGTTGCAATCTTTAACACTCCCTCTCATTTAGAAAGGCATTCTCCACCAGGCCAAGTCTCTCACAAAATTACTCCATCTTTTTCCTAGCAAGTGGTTTGGTGAAGAAATCTTCAACCTGCTCGTCTGTTGAAAGGTACTTCACATGTACTACTTTCGTCTTAACCATATCTTTGATATAATGGTATTTGATATCAATGTGCTTCGATTTATCGTGAAACATGGGATTATCAGAGAGCTTCACAAATCTCTGGTTATTGCAATGGATAATAGTGGAATCCATATCATGACCAAATAAGTCTACAAGGATCTTGCAAATCCAAACTGGTTCGCATAATTCCACACACAATGAAGTATACTCTGCTTCTGCGGTACTCAAGGCCACAAAAGTTTGTTTCTTTCTCCACCAGGAAACCATGGTAGATCTGAAAGTGAAACAACAACTGGATGTGCTCTTCCATTCCACTGTGCTCCCTGCCGAGTCTGCATTAGAATATTCATGAAATCTCATCTCTACACAAGAGGAATATCTCAATCCATAACCAATTCCGCCTCGTAGATATCTCAACACATGTTTCGATGATATCTAGTGTTTCTGTCTCGGCTAAATCATGAACCGATTGATTACATTCACTGCATAACATATATCAGGTCTGGTGTTAACCAGATACATCAATGATCAAATCAACTGTATGTAACTATGTGGATTAATCTCGCTTGACTTAGAATAAGACTCATTCATTTTCTTCAAATTCATCACCACCGGTGTAGGCATGGATTTGCATTTTGTCATACCGAATCTCTTCAATATATTGACTATACATTTTCCTTGACCCAGGAAAATCTCATCTGTCCTCTGCCATACTTATATTCCAATAGGTAGTGCATCATGCCAAGTTCCTTCATCTCAAATTTAGAAGCCAATGCATGCTTGCATTCAACAATAAGGTTTTCTAAATTGGTGGGGAATGGGTTATCACATAGAGGACCAAAATCAGGCACTCGTCACCAAAAGTGTTTTACTATAGGGTTGGATTAGAAACACTCTTGTTGAAGCCCAACCTCATAAATTATCCATCAATCTTCTCATACCACACATGCGGTTCATGTTTTAGTCCATACAGGGATTTCTTCAACCTACATACATGAGACTCCTTCTCATGTGTCAAAAATCCATCTGGATGCTCGATGT
>SNQJ01S0109000.1:19858-35161 GCA_010110895.2 Picea sitchensis
TACGAATTTGTCAAGCACCATATGTAATAGTGCATGGCAAAGACTCTTTGAATAGTATCCAATAATGGAGACTACTGATAAAGATGAGGAATCCACCAATGGGATCAAATGGAAACCAAGGTACTGCATGAATCCATATATGTGATTATTGTTGTTGACGTCGAACACGAGAAACTGCTCAGTCAACAACTAATGATGGTTTGTCATTTGTTGAGCACAATTTCACCTATCAATAATTAAAATAGGGCCAGGGTGCAACTCTAGGTCATACTCTCAAAGCAATGTGTCAAAGTCGATAAGAGCAGACCCGCTAGCAACAAGTCAATGAGGATGTTCTACATTAGCATGAGTGATATGCAAAGATACTTGTGACGATGAGATGTACTTGATTGACACAGGAAGGCCAACTTGAAAGGTCAAAGACTTGCTACAAAATGGCTGACTCAGGTTGAAACTTCCTTTGAACAAAAACATGAAACATTATGTGACTTAGGAAACATGGATTATAGACTAGGATACGTTCGTGATACAAGAGGCATCCAAAAATTCTCCATATGGTTGGAATAATAACCAAACATAGGATATCATGCTCAACAACATGAAAGGTCTCCTTAAGCCATACTAAACCCAAAATATTGAGACACTGACTCAAATATTGTGCTTTGTTTAAGGGCAACAAGACTACTGCCAACAAAAGAGATAAACACTTTCCCCCTCTTTTTGGTTTTTTGATTTTTTTTGTCTTTTCGTATCAATAAATCTTGAAAAAGAATAAAATAATGCTATAGTACAATGGAGGAAACGAGTGTCCTAGGAAAACAAATTATTTCCAAAGTGAAAGGAACATACCTATTCTCAATGCAAGGAAGCATGTGCAGGATGAGGACACTTAGGGAATGTTTCCTCCAGGGTAATGGTCTTGAATCGCAAAGGCATAAATTGCAAGGCTAGCAACTGGTAGGAATACATAAGAAAATGCTTCAACAATAACAAGTTGAAGTTGGCATTAGGCCTCAAAGCACAAGCGAATAATATGCAATGTCTTTACAACTCAACAAAAATTTGGAAGCCCCATGGGTAAGTTATCCAGAAAGAGATTGAGATGAAGTCATGAGGCTTTAATGCAAAGATATGGTGGGACTACACATGGCTTCTGAGCCTGCAACAAATGTTGTAGCTTGGGTTTCAAAAATGTCAATGAGGGACTAACTAGGACACCCATGAAGAGGTAAGCTCTACCATCTGTAAGTGACACCTTTAAGCAAATTGAAAGTATGATGTCGAAAATGAACGGGGTGGACCCTACAATAGATATGTGAGTGATACATATAAATTCATCGTGCTGGCGGAATGGAGCCTACCCTATATGCTAGTAAAGCACAATAACTGTTGAAGAATTCGAAAAATGTGTTGATATAAGTATCAACATGTGGTAGAGGGAATCCCATAGGTAATGGCCAAAAAAATATTGAGAAGAAGATATGTATATTCAACGCAAATTCATGGTGGGATGAAACAAGACTCCTGAGCCTAACAAAAAAACTTGCAGCATGAGCGCTAGAATGCAAAGGGATTCTAATATAGAGAACCCATGGAAGATAGTCTGTACCATGTGAATTACAACACTTCTAAAAAACAAAGAAGGTTCCATGTCACAACTCAATGGGTTCGATTCTAAGACAAAATCAAATAGAAAATGGATAATGTAAAAATGCATGAAGGGGAAAAACTAACCTATATGTCAGTTTCAAGATCAATACCTGTCAAAACGAATCAAAATGAAGAAAGGTACCAAAGAAAAATGTCTTCAAAGTCCTGTATATAATACCAAAAAAACTTACCCAGAAGTTAATAAGTCCAAAATAAAACCTCTGATAAAAACATGTGCTAAGGGATACGAAACTTGAAAACAAGAAACCCTAAAAGTACTATACATTTAGAGGACCACAAAACCTTGCGGATTATGCATAGTAGTTCTCCAGGTAGAGCCCATTACTAGGCTCAAACCAAGGGTTTCGTTGGTAACCAACCTGTAAAGTTTCCATTTCAGGAGGAGGTTGGAGATCCATAATCATAGCTTTAAGGATAGATTTATCTGAAGGCAAATCAACATCCATGAAATCGGGGCTCGACAACACAAAAATACCAGGGCTCGAGGTCTTTCAAACAGTAAGATAAAACTCAAAAGGAAACACCATATTACTCAGACCAAGAGGGGAAAGAAAAGGCTTACAAGCCCCCATTGGATAAAAAACCTGATCAATTGCCGAGACCTTGTCTTGAGAAGGTGAACATAATTGTAAATATCATTTCTCAGAAGCAATTGAACACCGAGGATAATATGCCACATAATTCACCTGTGGCGGGGAAGATCTTGCTCGAACACTAGGAACACACAAATTAGGATGGTGATTATCAGATGAAAGCTAATAAATAGTGACAACGCTTCCGTTGTGAGGGAAATGCATCACACGAAAGAGAAAAGACACCATAGCCTTCATCGCATAAACATAATCATGCTGAAGAAGCATATTGAAGTCTAAAGGGTCAAAAACCACTAACATATTGATTAGAATAATCTTCCCACCTAAGGTGATAGGAAACTAAGGAAGTATCCCCAGACATTCACTAGGTCTTCTGTCGAAATCCAACAACTCACTGGTAGATGAAACAAGCTTGGGAAAACCCAAATCTTGCTAAGCCGAGGAGGATAAAATACTTGCACAAGCTCCTTCATCCACAATACATCAACATACTCCTTTCAACATACATTCAACCATAACCGTTATCTGGAAATGTGCAGAAGAAGGAAGGTGAGGCTCTACAAGATCATTCCAATCAAAGGAAACCATCCTAGGAATTGGAGGGAGCGTACTCGAAGATAGTGGAATGACCCATTTTTCAGAAGGTACTGAACTGGAAATACTAAAGACATAGTTGAAAGATGCATCACTCCGCAAAGGAGGAGTGGGATTGGTCGAAGATTGCATTGGTGAGACCACTTCATCACTCTCTAAGAGAAGAGTGGGATCGACTGAAGATTGTATCGGTGCGACCAATTTGGAAGATTGGTCACTCTACAAGAGAAGAGTGGGATTGACCAAATATTGCATCAACGTGACTACTTCCTCAACCAATGGTTGAATAAGATGCAAGACAACATTGTCAAGAGACACATCACCCCCCAAAACAAGAGTGGTATCGACTGAAGATAACATTGATGCAACCACTTTATCAACCAATGATTGAATAGAATGTTGTGAAACTGAAGATGACACATAACTAGAAGGGCCTTCAGACAAGGACCACACTCTTCATACCATGGCACAAATGAGTAAGGTGATCTCCTTTGCAAATATTACAAGGGAACTTGGGCTTACATCCTATATGTCTAGGCTTCTCAACAATATCAATACCCCTAGCATGACTTGCAGTGGCTAGTGGGTTTCTCCTAGGATGACTTGCAGTGTCTAGGTGTTTCTCTCCAACATGAATTGTAGAGGTTGGTGACATTTGTCTAGTATGACCACTAGTGACTAGAATTTCACTCTCAGCATGAATCATAGAGGTGGGTTGCTTATCCTCAAGATGACTCACATGGGTTGTTGACCTATATCCAACATGAATGACATAGGTTCATGACCTAATGCCAATATGACTCGTAGTGACTAGAATCGTGCTTTCAACATGACTCGCAGTGGCTAGTTGCTTTCCCCCAGCATGACTTGCAGTGGCTGGTGATAGGTCTCCAATGTGACTAGCAGAGGTTGGTGACTTTTTCGTCTTACTCTTCCTCTTCCTATTCCTTTTAGACTTCTGTTTACTAGTAGTAATACTTTTACCAGAAGAGGGAGAAGGAGAAGGAGTAAACTTGACATATGTAGAAGGTGAAGGATCAAAACTTGTACGATTCCCCTGACATAAGGTGCTTATCTAAGAATCATCAAGATCATTTGGGACATTTAGAGTGGTCCACAACCAACAAAATAGTTCTACATTCAACCCAAGAATGTTCAAAGTGGTCTTCAAGGGGGCACCGATGTTTTCAAATATTGGAAAAGCATAAGAAACCCCTTGGGCAGGGGTCCCTTGGTTGGTATTCTCAAAAACTTAGGCCATATCGTTCTTATGCATAGGTTCATCCTGTTATCACATGAACTTGTGAGAGTCCCGTGGGTTTGTGGTTTCTACCTAAGTCTGTAGTTTTTCCTTGTCTCTATCCTTTTCGCAGGCCGAGTCTTGAAGTTTTTCCCCCTTTGACCGATAAAATCATTTTTCTGTTTTCCCTTGTTCATTTGTGCGCCTTGGTCTCCCTGTTTTCTCAGCTCGCAGCCAATCATCCAAATCCTTGATCGTGCAGGTCGTAGCCATGAACACAAAGAGAAAATTTCTTAATCAGTCTATTTCTATATTGAAGCATGAGAAAAAGATAGTTTTAATCTTTCAACGATGAATATTCTGGGAATAGTCCAGATCAACGGCTCACAGACGTTCGGTAGTGAAAACTTGCACGAAATATAGTGCCTTAACAAAAGGCCCCGAAGTGAATACGAGCCATTGATCTTAAAGGGGACATGTGACAGTTGATCCAAGTCTTTAGGGAAATGATCTTGAAGAGATTTGAAATGAGAAGTTCTTAGAAATCCTGAAGGGCTGAAGTCCTGAAGGCTCGAAATGGATCCGAGCCTTTCATCAGCTAGAGCCACGTATCATCATATCCATAGCTCTAGGTAAAAGAGCATGGAGAAGTAAGCCAGATTTGAGTTTTGATTTTCTCGAAGTCCTGGAGACCCGAAGTGGATCTTGACCATCCAAATCCAGAATGCCACGCATCACCAGATCCTAAGCTTTAGAGGTTTTTCTTAGAGGGAAATGTGGTTTGAGAATTTAAATTCCTGAAGGCCGATTCGCGAAGTAGATCTCAGCGGTTGATTCAAAGAGGGAAGATCCGATACGACGATATAAAGAGCCGGAGCTGGGCCGTTGATCAGGAAGCCTCATATCATATCACAAGATCAACGGTCATGCTCCATTGCAGGGTTGGAAGGTGTGCATGTTTTAAAATTTCAAGGGCGAGCCACAATCAGAACCATGATTTTTGGAAAGGGACGCGTGGCGATTAATGGTGAATTGCRGGGACAAAAGTGGTTTTCTTTCAAACCACCCTAGGTCACATTGAGGATGGAATGATGGAGAGGAGCTATGCCAAAGACTGAAAGCATCCGTATTGGTCACATAAGAATATCTGCTTGGCCTTGAGACGTCGAGATTGACTTGARAAATTCGTATGGCACCGCCTGGAAACATTCATGATTGTCAGGCCTTGTCTTGATCCCAATGAAGGTAGTTATTGAATATTGGGGGCAGAAGTTGAGACCTCATCTCACCCCATAAATGGAGAGCATTGCAGAGTGCATCCATGAAGGCACGTTGATGATCCGAAGCTTCCTTATGGACAATTTTTCCTGTAAAGCACATAACTGCGCCTGGCTCATGCCTGACATGAGAAAACCTACACAATCAGACAGAGTAGGCACCGAATGAAGGCTTTGAAGGTAGTGGTCTGATCACACTCCTGGTGGTTGTAGAATTTATGGGTATTTATAGACAGTTTTGGTATTTTGTTAAGGTCGAATGGTTGAGCTAGGCTCCCTGCTATTGTAATATTTTTATGAAGAACACTGGTTCTTTGGTTATGTATTTGTTTTTGAGACATCTTGGTTAATCTAAGTCAACTTTCTTTCTCCATCTTATTTTCCTTTGATATTGAGAGAGTTCATGATTGACTGATTCACATGGATTGTTATGACTATATTATGATGAATGTTATATTATAGTGCTGTTATAATTTCTTTCAATTTCTTTGAGATTTGAATTCAAGAGGATCTTGCATTTAAGTTTTTCCTCCTTAGGTTGTTGGAAGACCTGATGTCCACAACATACCTCTACACTCTCCTCACCAAAGTCTTCCATCTATTCACCCTTACTCCAACTTACTGACTGAATTTGATTCCAGAACTCAATTGCTTATGCATGCTAGTCTAGATTTCTGAGTTAGAACATTATTATCATTGAGTCCTCTGCATTTGATCACCTAAAACTCATTTACATTTACTGTATAAACTAATGGGTACCGGGCTTACCTTCTATGCAATCTAAAGGTGACTTCTAGTGCTTACATTTCTTGGCGCCATTCTCGGGGAATGAATTGAAGACATTTCCCTGGGATAGAACGACAAATAGCTTCTGATTTTGAAGGTACATCAGATATCAGAACCATTAGAGATTGCAACTTGCATATGGCGACTCCACTGTTTTGGTTGTGGCTCCGAAAGGCAGACACATGAGGTCTACTCCACAACTGCCTCTAGCAACACCTGAAGTTGACCCGAAGAATATTATCTAGAAAGGAAAGCTTTCTCGAAGAAGGCTTTTAGCTGCTTTCTCAGATTGAAAAGTTCCCTGGGAGAACAATAACGATCAGATCTGGTCTTTGATGGTGAACAAAGACCAGACACATTTAGACTACATATCATTCACCTGGAGACTCCACGATTAAAGAATCCAATGGCGACTCCATTATTCCAAAATCGATAGGCGACTCCACTGGTTTGAAATGGACAAAATCTTGGCTTGAAGGTTTGCTCCTTTTAATTTCTCCGTTGTTCTTGGTTTTCAAAATGTTGTTCCTACTGTGGATCAATGGGTTGACTTTTTGCCCATATTTAGAGAACATAGAGATGACAAATCTGCCGAGCATCTCTATGAGTTTCATGAACTCATGCATCAATGGGAGATAGATCATGAGGATGTATTAATGAAGATGTTCATGTTCTCATTAGACGAGGATGCTCATGAGTGTTATCAATCCTTGCCCCCTGCTAGCATCTCCTCCCTGAGAGAGTTTCATGCAGCTTTCAATACTCAATGTCAAAATTTTTATTCCTCTGAGTTAATTCATCATAGTTGTTGTGAGGAATATAGAGATAGTGTTCAGGACATAGTTCGTTCTTGCGAAAGCTATAAGAATGAAGGATATACCTCAGAGGAGTTGATGGAGCTGGTAAAATATTTTTCTGCAAGAATATAGGTATTGGAGGCAGATTTCGCTTGCTGCTCTTATGAAGAAAATGTAGAGGATATTCCGATCCTTGAAACAAATGTTCTTGGAAGCCTTGCTTATTATGAAGAAGTGATGTCAGATACTGACCAAGAACAAACAACTTTTGGCGGATATCCCAACGAAGACGACGAAGAGCAGATATTTTCCATGGTTCCTGTTTATAGTGATTGTGAAACTGATCCTGGGGAGAGCCATGAAGGAGAAAAGGAGGAGCCACATCTCTCCGCTATCTTGGCTCAGATTTTTGCCCCTTTCAATTTCTTAGCCATATTTGGTTATCCACATCCAGTGCCAGCTATAAACGAATGGGATGATTATCTTCTGAGATTCAGAGGAAGCAAGAATTACCATCCCAGTGAGCACTTATTAAAATTTCATGTATGCATGCTTGAACATGGCTTATTTCACGAGGATGTCCGGATGAAGATGTTCAATTTTTATTTAGAATAAGATGTTCTTGGATGGTGTCTATCTCTCCCTGCTGCTAATATCCATTCTTTGAAGAATTTTCACGATGATTTTAATTCGTATTACAGGAAGATTTACCCGACTCATCTTATTTTTGATGACTGTTGTAAGAGGTTTGCACTCCATATTCTGCAGACGATAGAGTGTTCCTYGTGTGATGAGTTCGGTGAAGATMTGATTGAGAGAGAAAGCAAGGATGAAAGTGAGTATTTTGCAAATACAGATGAAATTTTTTCTCTCTCTCTATTTCCCAAGAAGAAGTCCTTCCAGATATGATTGATGATAGCATTGATGATGGAATAAATATGTATGCATTATTTTCCACCCCTAGTACACCTGTTGTCTTAGATTTAAAAGAAGAAATGGTTGAAGAAAAGAATCAAGATATTTCTCTTTTCTCTTTGTAAGATAAAAGAGTTCTGCGCTCACCTACCTCTGAAGAGTATTCAAAAGCAAGAAGCATAGGCTGCCAATATTCTTATGAAAGCGAAAGCTCCTACCAAGAGCAACATGATAGAGAGAAAGATTCATCCATGAATATACACGAAGATACTTCTTGCTCTCAGCTAGCAGATGTTATCGAAGTAGACAAAGGAGAAATGGAGGAGCTAAAGGTGCAATTTATCTCCTATATTGAACCTACAAATGAGCAAGTATCACCTGGGATCAAATGAACCGCATAAGTCCTCTACCCACCCATACACTCTGAGAACATCGAACGATAGGTGAGCAACAAGGATGTGCAGGAGGTAATTTCTTACCAGTTGATCTTTCTTGATTATAAATTTTGTGACCCCGTGGGGTTGTATATGGAGCTGTGTTTTCCAAAATCACTGGAGCCTGCAAGGTTATTCATATTATCATCACTTAGGAGTATGGTTGGTGTTCCAAATCATGTTCTGGTTCTGCTGTCATACTTCCCTTACCTTTTGTGGATCATTTGCAATGAATAGAAGAATTATATTACCAAGCAATCTAGGTGGTTATGGTGGAAGTTTTCTTTCACCTAGCATTTTGTAAAAACCAATTAGCCTAGGATTGTACATAAATAAGATCTTTCAGGAGCCCATGTGTTTGTTTTCATTTTTTAGTAAAGCAATGTACACATTTCCCTGTTTTCTTCTGTGAAAGTTTTGAGCTAGACTCCATAGCCCAACAACTAAGGCACTGGAACTATTGATTCTTGGCAGCTCGCGGGGAGCATGCCATTCCCGATGGAGCCAAATGTTATCACATGAACTTGTCAGAGTCCTATGGGTTTGTGGTTTCTACCTAAGTATGTATTTTTTACCTATCTCTATCCTTTTCGCAGGCCCAGTCTTGAAGTTTTTCCCCCTTCGGCCGATAAAATCATTTTCTATTTTCCCTTGTTCATTTGTGCACCCTGGTCTCCCTATTTTCTCAGCTCACAGACAGTCATCCAAATCCTTGATCGCATAGGTTGCAACCATGAACACAAAGTGAAGCTTTCTTAAACATTCTATTTCAATATTGAAGCATAAGTAAAAGACAATTTTAATATTTCAATGACGAAGATTCCGGGAACAGTCTAGATCAACGACTCACGAATGTTCGGGAGTGCAAACTTGTGTGAAGTATAGCACCAGAACAAAAGGCCCCAAAGTGAATACGAGTCGTTGATATTAAAGGGTATAGGTGGCAATTGATCCAAGACTTTAGGGCAATGAGCTTAGAGAGATTTGAAATGAGAATTTCTTAGAAATCCTGAAGGCCCGAAATGGATCTGAGTCGTTGATCAGCCAGAGCCATGTGTCATTAGATCCATAGCTCCAGGTAAAAGTGCATGGAGAAGTAAGCCAAATTTGAGTTTTGATTTTTCTATAGTCCCGAAGACACGAAGTGGATCTCGGTCGTCCAAATCCAGAATGCGACGCGTCACCAGATCCTCAACTCCAGAGGTTTTGCTTAGAGGGAAATGTGGTTTGAGAATTGAAATTCTCGAAGGTCGATTCGTGAAGCAGATCTTAGCCATTGATTCAAAGAGGGAAGATCCGATCTGTCGATTTAAAGCGCTAGAGTTGGGCCGTTGATTAAGAAGCCTCATCTCAGATCACAAGATTAATGGTCACGATCCATTGCAGGGTCGAAAGGTGTGCACATTTTAAAATTTCAAGGGCGGGCCACAATCAGTACCGTGGTTTTTGGAAAGTGACGCGTGGCGGTTCATGGTGAATTGCAGGGTCAAAAGCGGTTTTCTTTCAAACCACCATTGGTCGTGCTCGAAATCGCGCAATTGCGTAGGGTCATGGCCCTAGGTCACATTGAATATGGAGTGATGGAGAGGAGCTGCGCCAAATATTGAAAGCATCCGTATTGGTCACAGAAGAAGATCTGCTTGGCCTTGAGACATCGAAATTGACTTGAAAAATTAGTATGGCACTGCTTGGAAACATTCATGAGTGTCAGGCTCTATCCTGATCGCAATGAAGGTAGTTATTGATGATTGGGGGCGGTATTTGAGACCTTGTCTCACCCCATAAATGGAAAGTGTTGCAGAGTGCAACCATGAAGGCATGCTGACGATTTAAAGCTTCCTTATGGGCAATTTTTCCTGTAAAGCACATAACTGCGCCGGGATTGCGCCTGGCATGAACAAACTTGGACAATCTAATAGAGCATGCGCTGGTTGAAGGCTTTGAAGGTAGCGGTACGATCACACTCCTGGTGGTTGCAACATTTCTGGGTATTTATAGGTAGTTTTGATATTTTGTTAAGGTCGAATGGTTGAGCTAGGATCCCTGCTATTGTAATATTTTCATGAAGAACACTGGTTCTCTGGTTATGTATTTGTTTTTGAGACATCTTGGTTAATCTAAGTCAACTTTATTGCTCCATCTTATTTGCCTCTGATACATAGAGATTTCATGATTGATTGATTCACATGGATTTTTATGACTGTATTATGATGAATGTTATATTATAGTGCTATTATAAATTCTTTTAGTTTATTTGATTTGAATTCAAGAGGATCTTGCGTTTAATTTTTTCCTCCTTAGGCTACTCGAAGACCTGATGTCCACAAAATACCTCTATAATCTCCTCACCAAAGTATTCCCTCTATTCACCCTTACTCCAACTTACTGACTGAGGTTGATTCCAGCCTCAATTGCTTATGCATGCTAGTCCATATTTCCGAGTTAGAACGTTATTATCGTTGAGTCCTCTCCATTTGATCACCTAAAACTCATTTACATTTACTGTATAAATTGATGGGTACTGGGCTTACCTTCTATACAATCTGAAGGTGACTTCTAGTGCTAACACATCCCTTGTGGGATTGTTCATGTCCATAAAAGTCTCACGCACTGACTCTGGTGAACCAGTGGTATAAAAAACTACACCTTCTAAGAGGTGGATCCACGCTTTCAAGAGAAAAACTAGGGGTCCTTCCCGACCAACAGAGCGGTTGGTCAACCACCTTGAATCAACGATCCAAAAGAAATGATACTAAAACAACCTAAGGCTAACTATACAAAGAAACACTCCACTAAAAATTCCTAAGAGAAGCATCGCACGCAATTTTTTTTTCCAAATATTCAGCTAAGGTGGATGATTTCCTGAGTCCAAAGCAATGAAAAAGTGGAAAGGGACCTTCCATACGAAGGCATAGGTTGATTAAATCCCATGAAATAGCGAACAAAGGAGTGAGTAGCACTTATCTCGAACTCCACTGACCAACCTTATGTAGTGAAAGCACCCATGCTTCATTGGCATCCTCTAGTAGTATTGAAAAGTGTGATACAAAATCTTCCCTAGGTACCATGTAAAACCCTCACATTCAACTCTGAGATCCCTAGGAAAAGAAACTAAGGTTACCAACTCATAGTCAACATCCGTGGGGTAAAATCAATAGTCGAGATCGAACATATGGGTAGGGTAACTGAGCTCAATTTTTTTCTTGAGGAATGATACCAGATGGGTCAGTATAAATTTAGGAAAATCTCCCAATATATGATCTCTCCACTATTCTCAATGAAGCTTTGGAGGGGAAATCTCCTCGACTCTCCTTTACTCGACCTCGTGTTTGACTCCTATGTTATAGGAACTTCCCAAATATACTTATATGACAGTTGGATTTGAAACTCTCTCTAGCTCATAATCCTATATATTTTTTTTTCTGACCTTGGAGAAATTAACTCTTCAACCTGAACCAAGGCCCTATCCCTAAACTTGTTTGTGAACCCTAGAAACAAATTCTAGTACATTTTAATTTTAACATTAATTTTAGTGACTGTTTTACTCAAAGGGTATGGAGTGAAACTAATGTTGTTTGAGACTCTTGCAAAAATGAAACTTATAAAAACACTGACAAAGAAAACTTTACGCTAATTCTTCAATGAAAAATATTTAAAAAAAAGAAAATGCATGAACAATCCTTCAAACCTTGAAATGCAAATTTTTCCTTATGCAAAATGAACAATGCAACCTTTTGAGGAAGAAAAAGAATAAAGGAGGTTCTTTGTTATTTTTCCTTTGAAATGCTTTCAATATGAGAAAAAACCAAAATCCTATCCTAACATCTTTTTCTTTTTCAAATAACAATGCAAAGCAACACAAAGAAAGAAAGAGACCTAACTAGCAGAAAAACCAAGTTTTTTTGTTTTCTTTTTCTTTCTACCAAAGAAAAACTAACAAAAGATGCTAAAAGAAAGAAATTTTTTAGTTTTGTGTTTGAAAAATACAAGGAAAACAAAAAATATAAGTCTCGAACTCAAATATAAAATCAAGTTTCAAAGATGACCACAATAGTGACCAAAAAACCAAGATCTTGAGAACAAGACTAGTCTTATAGTCATGCAATCGAAGGGATAAAAGGGAGACAAAGATGGATAAAAAAAAAATGTTTTCCATTCAAATTGAAGGCCTTGCTGACCTCCTATAGTCCAATTTTTTTTTTGGGACCAAACTCTCCACAAAAGAACCCCAAACTAGCTGAAACATGGCTCCAAAAAGGTTGAAAAATAAGCAAAAAAGTCAATTTTTGGAGGCATCCATGGGTCACTCCACTACGAGTCACGGATATAAGCTTATATATGTGGTTTGTATCACTTTAGGAACCACATATGAAGTTTATACATGGATTTTCCTTCCAAAAATCACGGATATCCATGATTTGGCCTTGTACAAAGCACAAATATGACCAACACTTGCACGTTTTTTGACACTAAAATCCACGCTTCACCCCTCTATAAGTGTAGCATATGTACGTGGTTTATGTGAAGGAAAAGGGAGGATACAATTCAAAAATCTTGGAAAAATGGGTATAAATCAAAAAATTCAAAATGTAGCAGAGAGATGAAAAGTAAGCGAAAAACACTCAGAAACCAAGAGCAAGAACTTTTAGATGATTTGAGAGTTTTCTAAGACTTTACAAATAAATTAAAAGAAAAAACAAACCAATGAGGTTCAACTTATGTTGAAGAACCAACCTAGACCCTCTAGTTCTGAGAGAAATGCTCACAAAATCAAAACTCTTAAACAGATCCGTGATTGTGTACAATAAGACTTGCGGACATCCACGGGTCATACAAAGGAAAATCACAAATATCCACAAATCATAAAGGCAAAAGGTGTGGATGGATCAGTTATATTTGAAAAATAAAATATCCAATCTAGAAGGAGGCTTCCAGAAACTTTAGGAAAAGTTCCTAGATGACAAATGCTTTGAAAATAAAATCCAGAAAACAACAAAAATTACAAAAACTAAGACAAGAAAAGAAACCTTAAGATGATCGAAACTAGGAGAAGATCTTCCCAATATGGTCGCCAATTCTATCAAGGGATTTTTCCTCTATGACCTTGGGTCATGTCACAACATAGTGAGACCATATATAAAATACATAACCATAACACACCCATGGCGGGGGCATCAAAATTTCGCTCTTCTTAGGAGAATCAAAACCCCCATTCAGGATTTCTATCCCATTCTTCTCTTCCATAGCTTTTCAACCATGGTCTCCATGCTCCGAAATGATCTTAGAGCTAGCGGCTAGCCTCCCCCAAGATCTTCGGGTTCTTCCATCCATATATACTTGCATATGACCACGGGCTATGACTAGACGCCAAGACAACAAGTGCTAAGACAACCACCGTGCAAATCCTCCGGAGTGGAAAATCTCCGAAGTTCACAATCCGACACCGCTTGTCCTCAAAGGTTTTGACGACCTTGATTGACTTTGGGACTTTGATTTTCATGAGTTTCAAATGCTCCAAAGGCTTTTCTCCCTGAAGTACTCCGTACCCGGAGTTACATATCGAGCACCACACGTGCCTCGTGATCGACGGTTATGATCTACTTCGGGACTTCGATGTTTGGGAGTTTCAAACACTCCAAACCCTTTTTCCTCCGAAGTACTCTGTACTCAAAGTTATAGATCGAGCACCACATGTCCCTCATGATCGACGCCTGTAATCTACTTTGGGACTTCGACGTTTGGGAGTTTCGAACACTCCAAATCCTTTTTCCTCCGAGGTACTTCGTACCCGGAGTTACAGATCAAACACCACATGTTTTCCATGATCAACGATCAATATCTATCCCTTTCCCCACTTCCGGTGACTTGCAGTCAACGCTTCTCTCTTTCCTCCAAAGTGCTTAGTACCCGGAGTTACAGATCGAGTGCCATGTGTTTTATTCTAATGGACGATTCAGATGAACTCCGGCTCTATGGCCTTTGGGATTTCTTTTTCAACACACTCCCTTTTATTCCAGAGTAACATTCCTCCAAAATGGAAGATCTTCTTCCACGTGCACCTTCCAATGGACGGTTGGGATGACTTCGAGACTCCAACCTTCAGAAATCCTCGAGCCTTCACACTTCAATTCTTCCAGAGTGACTTCTCTACGAAGTGTAGGATATGACGACACCTGTCCCTTTGGCTTGGACGACTTAGATGTGCTTCGGCTCCCAAAGCTCGGGAGTTTTGCGATGAGAAATCCTCTTTTCTCCTAGAGTCGGTCAACACTAGGCTGACCATTGCCTCAATATGACGGCCCGAGAGTATCTATGTGACCCTAGAGATCTACGACTCGTAACTTCCATTCAAGTGTTTCTTGGGTCCCAGTGTGTTCTACCCCAAGAGGGACACCTGGCAATGTAGTCACTTGACACATGTTCCTCCACATGAAATCGACGTAATACACACGTCCCCTCGATCAAACAGTCATGAGGGATCCTGAAGGATCCTTATATCCATGGTCCACATTAACTTTGGGACTTTAGGGGTTTTTGTGTTACCAAACCTCTGTCCTCTCGAAGTGGTCAATGTTGGGCTGACTATATTGTAAATCTGATGGTCAGGATAGTCCCCGGGCATCCTCAGATCTACGACCCAGATTAAATTCAGGGATTCAGGGGTTTTGGTGTTACCAATCCTCCATCCTCCCGAAGTGTTCAATGCCAGACTGAATGTATCGTAGATCTAATGGACGAGATAGTTCCCAGGCATCCTTAGATCTATGACCCATATTAACTTCAGGACTTCAGGGTAATTCTCCTCTCGTATGATGAATATGCTCGATTCGCCAGACCCATGAAGTCCGAAGGGTTCTAAGGGTTAACACTCACATTCTTTCTCTAGATATGATGATCATGAATAACTTCAGCTTCTACCAAACTAATCTCATCCATTTGTCTTCCAAATGAAAGGATCTCTCCTTTTGGGACTTAAATCTCGCTATCCTACCTGAG